>CAJNAR010000040.1:0-79810 GCA_905220665.1 Albugo candida | reverse complement strand
GCCATACGTGCTTGTGCTTTTATTTTAATGTGATCGCCAGAGGAGAAAAAGCAGATGTTGGTTCTATACTGAAGACCATGGGCTTCTAATTGTGACAGTATAAGCTAACATTAGCATTTACACGTATTTATAATACAACGATGCGCCTTCGTGCACCTTCCTCTTTATCTACCAGACCTCTTGCATTCGATAATCATGAGAATTCCAGTACCATTAATGGAGAAATCGGATTCCTGAGAGCAAAATCTCCGAATCAGTGCATTACAGCAGTTGGTGCAAACATGTACACTATACACCAAACATACACGGAAGGGCGCTACAGTGACATTAGTTACACTCAAACTTGGATGGAGCTGATCGATTGCCGGCTTTTGCTTCCATCAAATTCGATTCTTTCTCAAATTTATAAAAACTGGAAAAGTGTGAGATAGTGATCATGTTGCTTCCACCGCTTCCACACATTGTCGAAATCATTGTTGCTGCAATGCGGCCGTATTGAAAACCAAAGCAGGTACCAGAGAAGGAAGAAAGCATATTGTTCAATCAACAAAGTCTGCTTTGAAAGTGTTGTTGGAAATGGACAATCTGGCCTTTTACAAAGTGAGCAAACTGCAGACGCGAGAAATGACTTCAGCTTGACTAGTGATTTTATAAATGTACGTGAAGTTGAAACTGGTGACGATGTTGTTAATTCCCATGACTTATGACGCTTTGATGGACGCGGGGCTCACTACGGATATGGAATAGTTTCGTATCAGAACGCATCAAAGGATGATGATAGTAGCAAGACTCGAGCACCGATTCGATAAGTACGGACGATATCCAAATGACTCGACGGGATGACAGCTTTTGACTAACAGAGCTTTTTGGATCATCTGGATTCAATTCATATCGTTCTTGGCGACACAAACTTAAATAAAGCTTTGAGCGATACATTGGGCAGGTAGCTCAAGCTACGAGCTCTGATTTCGAGGATTCCATCCATGTCGAATGGGAGAAAAGCAGTAAAGCAACATCATGAGTTGGTCGAGCACGTCTCTGTACAAGCTACAGGATCTCTACCGCGAAAAAGCTCAGAAGTAGAGATTATGAATCTGCATTATTGATTTCTGACAGACTATATCACCGTCTTATTCAAGCTGCCACTATTTTTGAATAGCTCTTCCGTAGCATTAGTTGCACTCATCAATGAGTACATCTCATCGATTTCAACTCATCTGCGGATTCATCTTCCGGTCGCTAGGAAATCGCCGCCTTTTACAGAGCGACGATATGTTTGATCAGCATCGAGAATTATGCAAAAACATTTGCAAGGTAAGGTCGTTTGTGTCGGGTTCCTTTCCTTCTTTACCCATACTAAGCACAAACTATTTTTTTCCAACATGCAGCAAGAATGAATAACGCGACGGCCAACATGCCTCCCAGAAATGGACCAACTCAAAACGCAACAGCGTCGACTCTGAAGTGTGTCGGCGGCGGATAGGCGATGAGAGCCTCACAGAAACTTCAGCACGACAAAGTCAACAGCGTTCGACCCAATCACGTGCCATCCAGCAGCGGGTCATTCCAACGACGACACGATATACGAGGACAAGAAACCTGACTCAGGCCGCTGGTGGCAACGCAACACGAACGACACCAATCGAAGCAACGGCCTCGAATGTGCGAGCACCACCGGCGATGACTCGTTCGAATCGCTCAACTGCGCGCGCGGCGTCAGTAGCGGCTTCGGAGGCGCCAGCAAGACTGCCTTTAGCATGGACAGCGAATCGTAATTCCGTTGCGTGCAGCACCAGCAAACTCACCGCGCCTCAGTGACTCCGACCAGATGAAGAAAGAAAATGAGCAGCTTTTGCTCTCATTGAATAAAAAAAGCAGCCTAGCTGGCAATCACCGAGATCAGCGGAGTCAACTCGAAAGTAGTGGGTCTTGAAACCCGGTTGGAGACTAACTGTAATAGCGCGGCGAAAAAGTTGTATAAAATACTAAATTACTTTATCAATATTATCAAAATAAAAATAGATCTGGTTCTAAAAGAAACTTTTTTGCTTTTCCGACATGCGTACGACCGAGGCGTCACTGGAGTGAGCGAACTCGAAACTGTTGGCAATGATGATGCGAGTTTAGGTGGTGGCACCTTAAACGGATGGATTATCTGAGGATATCCTCGGCATTGTCAGAATCAATATCATTGGACAAAAAGTGAAGGGCTAATATCAACCGATCAGGCGAACTTAGGACCTTAGTTAATATTACACACGAAATTCAGCTACAAAAGAAACTCCCAGTTGGGAATTACTTCACACTCAGGATCAACAGCAATCAGGCTACAAGATGCAAAGGACGAAATACTTCAGCGCGGTTTACTGTTGTAGGTTTAATTCTGAAAGCCTATACTGTAGATTGGCGCTGAAGTATGCCGTCCTTTGCGTCTTGTAGCTGGGATGCTGATTCCAAAGTATGCAGCAATTCCCAACTGAGAGTTTCGAAACAGGCTAAGGAGCGTTACCTACGGTGGAGTGTCCATCGGCGACACCCAAAACGGATAACAGGAGGATTATTCAACTGGAGAAAGACAATCAAGACTTAACACAAGATTTGGAAAGCATGACGACTCAACTCCACGAAGCACAAGATCAGGTACGCAATCTGGAAGCGCAGCTGCAAGTGTTACGAATGCGGCCGGAGAACAGATATGGCAACACGGCGCAATTCATGACTGTGGGAACCGACGAGGTCGAAGTGGATGAAGGCGAGAAAGTCAACAAAGATATATTGCAAGTGTTGAGAAGGAAATTGAAGCATTTTTACGAAGCACAAGATCACGTCTGCGATCCTAAAGCGGAAAGTGGAGACTCGCACAACGATTACAGAGAAGCCTTTCGCTAAAGACCAGGTGAAAGCTATATGATTGCTGTGAGAAGAATGCAGAATCGTGAAGAGAATTCTGTCCAATTAAGAGTGGAAGCTGGTTCGCACGAAGCATCTTCATCTAGTGGCCACATTACGCCATTGTAGAATATGCAGGCAACGCGTGCAATTGGAACCAGATCATTGTCATGGATGACCTCATTGACGTCATCTGGCTGTAAAAGTCCTGGAAGATTCCTGATGACCTCATTACGTCGTTGCATGTTGACGTGGTGGAAGGATTTCCGATGGCCTCATTACGTCATCATAGATTTAGCTCTTCACAGCACGTCATTGATTTTGAGTAGTCAAATGTAATTGATATAGGTCATTCTGTTGTATTTGTAGTTGCTTTCATTTCCTTTGCACAAACCTAGCTTATAACATTGCTTTATTACATTCTCGATTTTGCAAGAAAGGTTTATTGCGTTGTTAGTCACCATGAGTAGTCTGCACTACTTTCGATCAAGCTACCTTCTATATCGAGGACCATCTACAACCCCTTCGCCTTGTAATTCCTCTCAAAACTCGGCTCAATTTCTTTGCGATCTGTACTTGGCACAAAGTCACACTGTTCCACCAACTTCTAACGCATCCGACCCTTCGAGTCTCGAACATGATTTCCCTGGTAATCAGGGCGTGTTCAAAACCCACCCTATCAGTGAACAAGGTTACGTAAGTCAGATAGATATATAGATAGATAAAGAGTGTAATGAAATCTTCGACAAACCATAAGTAGTCTGCAGGCCAAGTCTAACATATGTTCACGGTTGTCTAAGTCAGATAACTAGATAGATAAACGAGTGTAATGACACCTTTGACAAACCACGAGTAGTCTGCATCACATATATGCTCTCCTGACTTCCATTATTTCACTGGTTGAGACGAAGGACAGCGATTATTTCAAAGATCACACATAGAAACCGGTTTGCGCACTTCAACTATTTGTGGAGGATTTACATACCATATGGTACGAAAGATGACGAAAACTATATATTCTGTTCATTTCAACGGCATTCTAAGTTTTTCTACATTCTGCAACGCGAACTGAGTCATCCTTTTTGAAAAAAGATTCAATTCTCAAAGCAGTCTCTCTCCCATCCTTGTATCGCACTTTGCGACACACTGGGAAGGTAGCTCAAGCAATATCTGAAAAAGCTTGCAGATGCTCTAATACTGTACCGCGCTGAATGTGGCAGAAAATGTCGACTTAACATCACGAAGCTGATATCAACATCTTAAGTTGATCGAGCATGTTTATGTACAAGCACAAGACTTTTACCGCGAAAAAGTCTGGAAGCAGAATGAAAATTCTGATTGCCGGAAATTGACTTGCGTTCCTGCAATCTCTTGCATCGATGTTACATCTTATATGCAAGAGTTTCATCAGTTTGTTAAGCAACTTTCAAAGTTTCTCCAAGCCATAATCGGCTTTATCTATCTTCCACCGTGTGTTTACTGAAGGCTCTATAAGAGCTTGTCCATTAGATTCTCGTTTTTACGTAATCGTACCAAGTCGGGTATGTCACATCGATTATGGGTGAGCATTATCAAACAAAATAGAGCATACAAGAGTAGAAGACACTTCTATTTTGAATAATTGGACATTTATAGTGCGAGATATTGAAATTTCAATATGCGGCGGACTTGATTGGTCGAAATACTGTAAAGTAGACAGTCGAATATAAAAAAGAAAGAATGTGTACGAATTATGATGCCAGCTCTTAGAATGTTTTATGTTCAAGATGATTACTTTCTTTCTTACTACTCATCTTAACGCGACTTTATTGACTCGATGTTTGCCAGCACATCCTTCGTCGCCATTTGACATTTGAACCGGAGACTGCTGATTCGAATTAATGCTGGCTGCGGCTGGCTCTATTCCAATCTCTTTGATCAAAATAACATCTCTACGAATCACAGAATAAGTTCGTCTGGTACTCCATTTTGTTGTGCCACTAAATTCAGACTGCGAATCTTGGCGTGGCTCGAATGACTTCCATGTGCTCCTGTCATAAATGCTGCGGGAAGGAATAGCTGTTTACAGTAACAAATTAGAAATGATTTGACCCGGAGTTTGAGAAAATGTGGCGTGTCCAACCGTGTCTACACATTTTCGAGCTTATACTGTAGCTAGCTACATCCTCGTGTTAAGCGACAAAAGCAGCACTACTTTACATGCAATCAGACATAGAGAAATTATGGGTTTTATCTGGCTCTAGTAAAATATGCAAGCGTTAGAGGATCTCACTAGTATCACCCAGTAAATGGCCATATTTCTGAAGGTGATCAGATGATCACGATGTGAAGCCATGGAGAAAATCCGTGTACTTCTTCCGAGTTCGAAATTGATGCGACTTGCAACGTAATTTGTGTTTTTCTATCAGATAATGTCTATGACGGAATTGATTACACAGTATTCTGTGCTCTCAAGTTACACTGGAGGAATCAATTTGCAGCGTACAGAGTAGCTTGATCGGGCAGCTCAAGAGCAGACAAAGTGTTCATCCACTAATTCAAGAAGTTCTAAACGTCTATTTGGCATACACACGACTAAACAAGAGGAAGCAAGTCTATGGCATGAATAACTTGGGCATTTGAAGTCAGCAAAATGAGCAGTATTGAGGTTAGTGGATGATTGAGAGAATCGTGAAGGTTTCTTATGAAGACGACAACTTTGATGTTACCATACTTGGAAACTACCAGTAATATCCTTTTGAAGTCTACGTCGAGCAGCCAAGATAAAGTACGCAGTAACATCATGGAAACGACACTTGTGAGCTGAAATATTCACGCTCTATCACACGCATCCCACTTTAGTAATGGTGTGCGAAATCTATGCACATATCGAATCGTTTACCGTGCGCCCGTATGCTGTACGCCAGACCCATTAAACTCTTTAAACGGTATACCCAACGATGTCAAGTATATCGTAACATTACGGATCCGATGCGTGTGAACATGACTCACTTAGCTCACATATCCTCATTTTTACATTGATTGAGGGGTTAATGTTCAGTGTAATAATATTGATGAACAGGATATGGCATTTATCAGCATTTATTATGCAATTTGACGAACATGGCGTCGAACCGATGGATGCTAAATCGAATCTGCTTAGCAATTGAAGAAGGTACCGATGCTGCGATGCTTCCGGGGATGGCCTTCCTATCCCAAGAAAAATCAAATGCTCGTAGTAATTCTACAAAAGAAAGAGACAAGGGGAAGGTGGTGGCAGCCAAGTGGGTGTTCAGATTCGCACCCGATGAACATGCAGAAAGGAAACGCTATGAATCAAGAATAATTTATGGCATTCACTGCACAAAAATGTATTTGCCACTTGTTCGGGAATATTACACGGCATTATTATCATGGTTATTTGATAGAAGAGATAAGTAACCAACGATCCACGCGGGGTAAAAAAGAAAGCACAATGCGATCAACAGTCTGAAGTGGAGGTTTGCACGGATACAGCCAACCAGCTAGAAAAGAATAGACAAGCAAGCGTCTGTTAGACTTTGGAGGAAAGAGGATAGAAGTAGAAGTAAGTATATTTAGCTTTTCTTGCTTACTGGCCGTGTGCTCTCACAACCAGCCGTGCTAAACCTAATCTATGCACATCTGAGAGTGGGCGACCGACAACAGTTTCTTACAACGGTTCCCTCAAAAACCCCGAAACCAATAGCATCAGATTTACGAGATAACAGCGTATGCGAGTAACTCCCTTCATGCTACTCATGTCTCAAAGCTCTCTCGTTCTTCACGCATGTCTAATAGAATTTTTTTTTGCATAAAACTGTATTGCGTTAACTGTCAAGTTGTTTTCATTAACGTACATACTATATATCTACTAAAATCTGCATCATTGGCTTGTGGTAGACTTCTACTATAACTTCCATATCACCCGCATATTCAACCTGCCGCTATTTTTGGATCTCACGGTACACGTTGCCGCCAGATCTAAAAATAGCTCTTCTGCATCATGAGTTGCAATCATCATCGAGTACATCTCATTTTGCGTGTCTTTCGAATCAATTTAAGCACTGTAAAAGACACTCAAAACGAGATATACTCATCGATTTCAACTCATCTGCCGATTCCACTTCCAATCGCTCGGGAAGCGCTGCCTTTCGCAATCGACGATGTATCCAATCAGCATCCAGTTATGCCTAGAGACTTGCAAGGTGAGGTCGATATGTGTCGGTATTCTTTCTTTTCTTTGTCTCGAACGAATTACTAACTCTTTTTTCGAAAATGCAGCAAGAAAGAATAACCACAACGGCCAACATACCCATAAGAAATGCACCAACTTGAATCGCAGCAACGTCGACTCTGAAGCGTGTCGGCGGCGGGTATGCGATACGGGCATTACCCGAAATGTCAGCGCCACAACAACGACAGCGCTCGACCCAACCACGCGCCATCCAGCAGCCCGTCAATTCCATCACGCGTGCAGCACCAATGTCAGTAAACCGACCGCGCCTCAGTGACTTCGCCCAGCTGAAGGAAGAAGATGAGCAGCTGTTGCGCTTGTTAAATGAGAAATCAGCCCAGCTAGAAGATGCGACGATAACGATAATCCAGCTCGAATCTACTGTGGAAAGCAAGACGACTCAAATCTGCGAACTTCAGCATGCGCTGGAGAAGTGCGCCACTGAAGTTAGCGAATTCGAAACCCTCGGCGAGGAAGTGCTGGAAACTCTGGAGTCTATAGCATCCGAGCTAGAAGATGCGAAGATCACAATAACCCAGCTGATATCTACTGTGGAAAGCATGTCGACTGAAATCTGCCAACTTCAGCATGCGCTGGAGAAGAGCGTCACTGATGTGAGTGAATTCGAAACTCTCAGCGAGGAAGTGATCGGAACTCTGGAGTTTAAAGCATCCCAGCTAGAAGATGCCAAGATCACAATAATCAGCTGGAATTGACTATGGGAAGCAAGTCGACTGAAATCTGCGAACTTCAACATGCGCTGGAGAAATGCGCCACTGATGTGAGCCAACTCGAAACTCTGAGGGAGGAACTGATGGAAACTCTGGAGTCTAAAGCATCCCAGCTAGAAGATGGGAAGATCACAACAATCCAGCTCGAATCCACTGTGCAAAGCAAGACGACTCAAATCTGGGAAATTCAGCATGCGCTAGAGAAGTGCGCCACTGATGGGAGCGAATTCGAAACTCTCAGCGTGGGACTGATGGAAACTCTGGAGTCTAAAGCATCCCAGCTAGAAGATGAAAAGTCAAAATCATACAGCTTGAATCTACTGTGGAAAGCATGTCGACTGAAATCTGCGAACTTCAGCATGCTTAGAAGTGCGCCACTGATGTGAGCGAATTCGACACTCTCAGCGTGGAACGGAGGGAAACTCTGGAGTCTAAAGAATCCGAGATAGAAGATGCGAACATCACAATAATCCGGCTTGAATCCACTGTGAAAGCAAGACGACTCAAATCTGCGAATTTCAACATGCGCTGGAGAAGTGCGCCACTGAAGGGAGCAGATTCGACACTCTCAGCGTGGGACTGATGGAAACTCTGGAGTCTGAAGCATCCCAGCTAGAAGATGCCAAGATCACAATAATCAGCTGGAATTCACTGTGGGAAGCAAGTCGACTGAAATCTGCGAACTTCAGCATGCGCAGGAGAAGTACGCCACTGAAGGGAGCCAATTCGAAATTCTTAGTAAGGAACTGATGGAAACCTGGAGTCAAAAGCATCCCATCTAGAAGATGCGAATTTCAAAATAATCCAACTGGTATCTACTGTGGAAAGCAAGTCGACTGAAATCTGCGAACTACAACATGCGCTAGAGAAGTACGCCACTGATGTGAGCGAATTTGAAACTCTGAGGGAGGAACTGATGGAAACTCTGGATTCTAAAGCATCCCAGATAGAAGATGGGAAGTCAAAATCATATAGCTTGAATCTACTGTGGAAAGCATGTCGACTGAAATCTGCGAACTTCAGCATGCGGAGAAGTGCGCCACTGATGTGAGCGAATTCGAAACTCTCAGCGTGGAACGGATGGAAACTCTGGAGTCTAAAGCATCCGAGCTAAGAAATGCGAAGATCACAATAATCCAGCTGGTGTCCACTGTGGAAAGCAAGTCGAGTGAAATCTGGGAACTTCAACATGGGCTGGAGAAGTGCGCCACTGATGTGAGCGAATTCGAAACTCTCAGCGAGGAACAGATGGAAACTCTGGAATTTAAAGCCACCCAGCTATAAGATGCCAAGAGAACGATAATCCATCTCGAATCTACTGTGGAAGACGACTAAAATCTGCAAACTTTAACATGCGTCGGAATACTGCGCCACTGAAGTGAGAGAATTCGAAACTCTCAGTTGGTAATTACTGGAACTGGAACCCAAAGCATCACAGCTGGAAGATGCAAAGAAGACGATAATCTAGCTCGAATCCATTGTTGGAAGCACAGGAACCGGCCGAACACCGGTATTGATGCAGTGGAGGGTCCATGGGCGATACCCAATACGGATGACAGTAAAGTCATTTAAGACTTATCACAAGATTTGGGGAGCATGACGGCTCAACTACACGAAGCGCAAGACCAAATCGGTAAGCTTGGAGCAGAACTTCAAGTCTTCGGAATGCGGCCGGAGAACAGATACTGCAAGACGGCTCATTTTTCGACTGTGGAAGCCGAAGTGGATGGAAGCGAAAAAGCATTACTCGAAAACGTCAACCAAGATCTATTACAAGCGTTGGGACGAGAATGAGACATTCTCACGAAGCACTAGATCAAGTCCATGATCTAAAAGCGGATGTTGAAGACTTGGAGAACCGGTTGCAGAAAAGCTTTGCGGATATTACCGAGTGTCGAGACAAGCTATAGCGGAAGCTCATTCGCACAAAGCGTATTCAGCTGATGGCCTCATTACGTCATCGGATGTGGATGTGCCGGAACGATACCTGATGACTTCATCACGGCATCGGATGCGGACGTGCTGGAAGTTATTGATGATCTCATTGCGTCATCGTTCATTAAGCTCTTCAAGAGCACCTGAATCAATTTTGAGTATTCAAATGTAATTAATATAAGTGGCTCTGTCGTATTTGTAGTTGTTTTTATTCCATTCCGATAAAAGTTGTGTCTAACATTTCTTCATTACAGTGTAGGATTTGCAAGAAAGGTTTCTTGCGTTAGTAGCCACCATAAGTAGTTTATATCACATATATGCTCGCCTGGTTTCCATTGTTTCACTGATTGCGAACAAAAGGCAGCTTTTATTTCAAACATCGCACACAGAAACCGATTTGCGCACTTGAACTATTTGTAATGGATTGCATTCATATCAAATAATACAAAAAGATGACGAAAACAATTTGTTATATTGTCCGTCCTAAAGGCATTATATTATAGTCATGATAGAGAATTGCAATTCTAAGAGATTGAAAAGAAGTCTCGCTCCTATGCTTGGACGCATCTGTCAGGTTGTAAATCAACACATTAGCGGCCAAGGTGGCAGGGGTCAAGTGCTTATATAATTCTAATGTTCTGTACGGAGTGTTCTGAGTCTATACAAGGACAATCGAAAAAAAACATTGAAAAAGACAAATATGCATTTCATTTATTACGCTGATCATAATTCAAAGACAAAAGCTAGCGACTTTGACCGTCTAAGGTTCGCCTAATGTTTTGGCAAATGTTTGAGTGTAATACATCTCTTGATCTTTGCCAACAGACGGACAAAATCCAAAGCTGTCATAAGCGCAATTCATGATATTAGCACGATGGCCATCTGAGTTCATGAAACTATCGTGAAGAGACAGCATGTCTGGCTGTCCCTTAGCAACGTTTTCAGCAACAGCCGAAAACTTCAGCCCTGTGAGTTGGACACGAGCACCAATATGGAGACCATGAGCTCCAATATGACCGATATGCATTGATAAGCCCATGAACGAAGATTGGGTACAGGCTGCTTGAATTAATTCTGGGCTAGACTTAAGTTTTCCACAGTGATTTTCGGATCGGGCATCGTTGATCAGCTTGAGAATTACCTCCAGGTCTTTCGAATGCGTCGGGTCCCCATTGTCTGTCGTGGGAGAAGGCATGATTGGCACAGGTGGGAGCTGAGAATATTCAACTGGATTTCGAAGATTTGGTAGTTGGGCATATTTGTCTTTCACTTGCGTCAAATCTCCGTTGTCGGTCGTAGGAAAAGGCACTATTGGCACAGATGGGAGCTGAGTTTCATCAACTGGATTTCGAAGATTTGGTAGTTGGGCATATTTGTCTTTCAATTGCGTCAAACCCCCATTCCCGAACGTAGGAAAAGACTGTATTGGCACAGGTGGGAGCTGAGAATCATCACACGGTACGACTTTGGTGGGAAATGCTGGAAGTTGGGTGACTTCTTGTGGATTGAAATCGTAAATGTTCTTGACGAAATCAAACGACCTTCCGGATGATATATAGAGTGATGATAAAATGGCTAGTGATTCGAGTTTCCACATGTTCTAAGTTTCGATTTTTCTGTTTGGGGTTTCTGAGGTAAATTGATCAATGCGAATATTCTCAGTCAAGCCGCGATGCGATTTAGACAACCAATACCTCGTCTCTTGTCTAATTGAACGCCTCTTTCGCACCTGTCACTTCTTTACCGCTGCATCAGATTACTTTGTTGGTCGATAAACGCAGCATCAGCATATGGGGATTTATAAACCAATCGTATGTCCTGAGACTAGAATAAGTGTCACGTAATGAATTGAGGTTTATAACGTACAGCCATTTTCGTTACTACTTCGTCCCGAGTTTTTACGTACGACCCTCCCACGCATTAGAAATACATTGGCCATGCGTCTATTTTTACTGGTCATCAGCACATACAAGTAAACGTTATAGCCGAATCACTATATACATTTAGCATGTGTTTGTGGCTCCTGATTTTCTAAAACTTGTCGAAGCACTCGGTGATGTAATTTAGGCTTGTATCCAGCGTAAAATAATATTTCCAGCAGAACAAACAATGGTGCTGTTATCAGTGCTTGGTCCAAACTGTGTAGTAGTGCTGGCTTTTTCTTTTCATAAATTGCATGACCGATAAACTTCTCAAACAAGTCTTGATTAGTGCTGGAAATAATTGTAGGTTTCTTGTACCTGCGCAACCCATCCGATGAGATGAAGCGGTAGTGCAATCTTCCACGCTTCCAAGCCAATGTATATCGGTGAAATTGAGCTCACATAGTTTGAAAATAACGTAGATGCTAGTACCAATACCGCTCCTAAGGAGCCTGCACTACCGTTTTTGGAAAAAAAGATCAGTAAGATGGACAAAACAGATTGCGCTGTGCGTACATTGGATCCAGCATAATGTACCACGGAATGTAGATAGCTGCCATTAGCGCCGCGTAATTCAAACGCAAACATTGCTCTAGCTGCGATGAGTCCGAGTAATTCATTGAGTTTATCCATCCTGGTGAAATACTTGCTAAAATGACTTGAGCCGTAATGAGAATAGGCCAGATGCGGTGATAGGACATATAAAAAACAAGTTGATTTTCTAATTGAAATCGACGCTTAAATGCATTCATATTTCAAGCGCTGAAAAAGCTCTGAAGCTCTAATTATATATCGCAATATTTTATACTTTGATACTACTACTCTCAGTAATTACAAAAATCGACTTCTTCTACGTCGAAATGCACATCTTCCAATATGGGAAGTTGAGTATGATCATTGACAACCATTTGGCTACCTTTACGACCTGTTTTTGCGTTTTTTTTAGGAACACTGGATTGCGCTGCATATATCCATGTAATCTCATTATCCTCATCATCGTCTTCTTCCATTAAAACGTTGTCTTGATGACCTGAGTCGCGATCCGATCTGTCATCTCCACTTTGTTCATCGTCCTCCAACAGAACGTTATGACTGATACGATTCAAAATTGCCGAATACGTTTCTCGATCAATAAGCGAGTGATTACTTGGACTAAAACACTCCATCACGTTCTGTGTGCTGCGTCTTGGAATATCTGATGCAATACGATGCTTCCATGTTGTGGTCGGTGGTGGTGGCAAGGTCTTTTGTTGGTGAAATACACTTTGCCTGGGCTCTCTGGTTCCAATAGATACGTTCACCATTGTCTTTAGCGATGTGTTATCAGTTGGATTTTGTGAAAAAGGCTTCTTGATAGACCTTAATTCTTCTTCCAATGGATCGGCTGGCTCATAGACCAACGCTCTGTTGTATTTCACAAATGAAGAGGAAAAATCTTCAGATCGCGTGCTATGGTTCGATGAATTACCAGGGAAAATGAATCGCATATTGAGTCGTATACGGCCGGCATCTTTCTTTCCATCCATCAAATTAAACCATTGATCGAGGGTCTGATTTAGTGATAAATTACTGATCGGTATGGAGCATGTTGCGATCGTTGGCGAAGAAATGGCGTTGGAGGATTTGACACGTATGCATAATATGTCAACTTGTGGATCCAATACTGGAATTTGAAAGTGCTCATTCCAAGTAATTTTACCGTTTAAATGAGATTGAGAATGCGTTCGTACTAAACGAACCGGAATGATGGAAGAGCTACCTTCTGATGCACGCTTGGCATGGTTCATTTCAGCATAATCATTATTATCGGAAGCTAACATTCGACGAAGACTCGCTCGACTTCCTCGATGCATAGTACTTTTACTCAGGTACGCTTTACAGAAGAAAGCGTTTCTTCGGGCGCTTTTATGTCGTTCCTTCAATCCTTCAACGGAATGTAGACAGATGCGTAAGATATGGTACCCACTCAGTTCATCTTCATCAACCGTATTTCTCGTCTTACGCCGCCCCAAACGATGAGTCAATGAAGCAGAAGCACGCTCTAATTCTGACATAAAGCTCATTTTGCCGAGACGATTTCGTATTCGGCGACGATGACTGAATGGAGATAAGGATGTTTTACTAAATCCATCCTTGGTGCTGCCCCAAAATGAGTTTTCTTTATGAATCTCCTGCGGTTCCATTCCTCTCATTGTGGACAGATCACAAACAAATGAGCTTATTTATAACTAGAATTCTAGTTGAGAATATCGTGCAAACATAGTAAATACGATTGCGGCAGGGATTCTGACACTCTCTAACACATTCGCTAGCAGCTGCTAATTGCGACGCTTCTACGCACCATGCAAGTTGGCCAGGTATTGCTTGGTTCATATGGTTCGAGGCCACCTTGTGACTGTTTGATTGATCAAACTCATTATTCAATTACTTTGAGTAAACTCGGCTTTTACAAGCTTGTAAGCTCCAGAAAGGCCGATGGATAGTCCGATTGCTAAAATCATTGCTGAACGGTAATGTAGACGAAATAAAAAAAGTAGTGACGTTCCACATCTATTTGTACACCGGAAAGGAGAGTTTGCGAACGGAAGCGGGCAACCTCCTCCTTTGAATAATTTCAATACGATTTGTAATGTAAGACCCCACAATATATACTCGGAATGGTGTCGAGGAATCGAGGAATCATCTTCGTTTTGGACCTTTGGGCAAGGTCGTGGGAGATAAATACAAGGAAATATTGTATCTCCAACGATTCGATGTAGCAGTTGCCCGAGCACACGGAAGCCGGTCAGTTTAACAAAGTAGGTTTTCATCGGCCAAATAAGATTGTGATATCGGTTGGAATTGTATAGCTCCTCCACATTAACCCAAAAAACGTTTGCTACCTCTTTGGGCTGTGTCTGCAAAATAACAGCCTGCTCCTCTTCTGATCTGTCAACAAAAAAGACTACCGAGTCATCAGATATGCGTACAAAGTGTTTTGATATAGAAAGGTACCTTCGGTTGTGACGTATATTGAGCGCAAGTGTGTTTGGATCGGTTCTGATTGACCGATCCATCGGACATAACTACATCAATTGAGACGATCAGATGATGCTTTTACAGACAGGATGTTGTTCTACGTACGGCTTATCCAGTCTCAATCCCACTTCTTCAAATGTTTCACGTATCGCTGTCTCTCTACTTGATTCCCACTTCTTTGAAGAATTGCCTCCTACCGTCTCTGAGAATGATTTCAACTGACGTCTTCCTCCAGGAATTGCGACTTGACCACTCCATACATCCCTCTTGTTGTCTGCCCGTCGAATGAATAGTATCTGCAGAGTTTTCCGCTTTCGTTCTTTCCATCGAAAAATGGCTGCCACACTTGCTCTCTATCGACTCAATGAAATGAGAAAATGTAAATGTTTACGAAATGAGCCTGACATACGCTTATTGTATCCTTTACGACTTTTTCTTTTGTCCTCGATGACAAATTGTGCTGTAACTTTACCAGAAAGCTTTGAAATGGAAGATGCTTCATCTGTGGCAGCTATTGGCTTTTAAATAAATGGAATGTCAAAGGGCACCGTGTGATGCTGCAGCTATCATTCAGAAACTGTATCGAGGCTACTCGACGCGAAGAAAATATGAACGATATCTTGTAAAAGCCTCTAAACAGTATCAGCTATCCAACTCATTTCATTTATTCTGTTAGCATGCGATTACACGACTTCAGGCAATGCGTCGAGGTCATTTAATTCGACACGAGTTTCGACCGCTGATAAATTTCCAACGCGAGCAAGCTGGTAAGACTCCGGCTTTTCAGTAAGTGATGCTTTGAGCTGAGATGTACCACAGTGTTTCTAAAGCAATCAAAACAGCGTCAGAAAAGTATCATTCGAAAACAGACAGAACTCGAGTTTCTAAGGGGAATTAGCGCACAAAACTTGACCGATATTGAAACTGCTCGAAAAATCACATGCGCTCGGAAAATACAGAACCAGTGGCATCGATATCGATTCCGAACAAAGCGAAAAGCGGTGAATCCTGTACCGAGAGAATTCGATCCTTTTGGATTTCGATTGTTGACCCATGAAGCACAAAGTCTTTTGGATGCAAAAGTGCTTGCAGAAGATGATGACGTGCTTGATTCTTTGTATATAAGGGAGCAAGATCGATTTTTATCACGAGAAACGATGCTGTCCGAGGCAATTGATGCAGTACGAAAAAGTCGAGCGCCCACTGAAGAATATACGGAGCTTCGTAAACAAGCTGAGAAGCGGTAAGAATTGATTCTCGAAATGTTAAAAACTCAATGGCTTCATTGTTGCTTTTCAGAATAAAAGGCTTGACAGAGACTCGATTTCCAAGTGTAGCAAAAAAATACAGCCGTCGAGAGTTACATGATGAGATAAAATCGTTGACACAGAATGTCGCTGAAAAGCTGGCTGATTATAAAAAGCAATATCGAACATCCCAAGAAGAACGAGCTGTGCATGCGGAACTGATCCAGCGAAGTTGTACTAGTCGACTAAACGTCTTAACAAGCCTGTCAAAAAGCGATCATAAGCCGACGCAGCAGGATATAGAAAGCCTATTTGATGATGTATCCATGTTCGAGGACATGAAGGACTGGAGTCTTGAGCGAAAGTATGCGGCGTATAAAGCTCACATGAATACGGTTCGCTGCATTTCCATCGAGCGTGATGATCGAAAATGGTTTGAGACTTTTATCGCTGGCAAACAATACAACTTGTACCATTACTTGCGACCCGAAAAGGATGTAAAATCACATGTTTGGCGTCAGAACGACATCCAAGAAGACCAAGACGAAGCCGATATGAAATTTGTGATCCAAAACAAAAGCTTTAATGATGCGTATGATTCTGCTAGTGATGATGAGCCTGCAGCTATTTCTCGCTTTTTGAATCCAGAGGTTGACCAAGCCGAAGAAGATGTTCGTGATATCCATAGTTCCCAATTGTGGAAAGCATTCTGCACGAATCAGATCCTTCATCCTAGCGTCCTTGCTTCTGAAGGTCCGCATTCCGACAAATCGAATTTCACCATCGCATCGGAGACGGTCGCTCATCCAAATATATTTGAATGGTACACCAAATGTATAGCTTTGAAACGAGAGGAAGATATCCAGTCGCACATTGCATATGAAAGAAATTCACTCCGCAGGAAAACATGCAACTTGATCAATGAAATTGAAAGTGCTGTGCGTAACAATACCAAAGAGATCGAGCGAATCGCATTTCGACAAGAAGAGCGCAAACAAGCAAAAGGAAGGGAGCAAATAGCTGTCAATATTATTCAAAGAGTTGCGCGAGGGTACGCAGCACGAAAAAAAGCAAAAGAAATAGAGCACAAGTATTTCACGCGGATTCGAGGTCGACTTATTCGGAAAGGAAAATGTGAAGAATGTGGGAACGCAGCGGCGGTTTTGCGATGCGAGCAATGCGAACAGTCTTCTCATTTTTGTCCTGTCTGCTGGGTGCATTCTCACGAAACGCCACAGCGAAAGAACCATATCGCAATTCCAATGGGAAAAGAAATCGAATGAAGTGAATTCAGTCAATTTGATGTGGCTCACGCAGCACCGTATGACACCAAATAGTCTGTCGATTCGGTTAAAATAAAAAACGTGTCACAGAAGCTGATCTGCCCCAATGATCGCCTTTTATATAGAAAAAGACAACGCATCCAGAGTTTGTAGGGAGAACGAAGGATGCGACATGAAGAAAGATCGTTTTTCGAATTGTCTCTGAAAGAGGAAAGGATCAGTCTCTTCATTATTGATTTCGATAACAAAACATGAATACAACCGGCCACGAACACC
This sequence comes from Albugo candida, assembly GCA_905220665.1. Taxonomy (NCBI): domain Eukaryota; phylum Oomycota; class Peronosporomycetes; order Albuginales; family Albuginaceae; genus Albugo; species Albugo candida. The sequence goes on along the minus strand of CAJNAR010000040.1, from coordinate 62,275 downwards.
AACACACTACTGGAAGCACTACTCCGCACAAGAAGGAAGGAATGATGGATAAGATCCACGACAAGGCTCACGATCTGAAGGAAAAGATAATGCCGAGCAAGCACCATGAAGCGGGGCACACTACAACACACGGAACGGGGCACACCACAACAGGGCACGGTGTGACTTCTAGTCATGACACCACGGGACACACTGGACATGGTATGACTTCTGGACACAACACCATGGGACATACTTCACGAGCGCACAGATCGTCAAGCAGCTCAAGTAGTTCAAGCTCTGAAGGCGATTACTATCATTCACCAACACGTGGACGTGTGAAGAAGCCGGGTCTCGCGGAAAAAGTGAAGAACAAAGTGCATCGCACAAAAGACAAAATGACTGGCAAAACCCACCACGAAGGAGGAATGGCTCATCCACAGACGCATCCATCCAAGTTGCATGGCGACAAACTGCATCCAACTCATCATGAGGGCCACGTTGCTGAAAATCATGCATACAGTACCGATATTCGTCCTTAATGTCTATCGTCTTAGTTTGAGCATTGTATCAAGTTGCTTGTTGTATTTTGTCTACTGCAAATAATGTTTCCAATTGCACTACCAACCTTTTACTCAATGAGTACTATATCTGTAAGAAGCTGCTTTCTCTACGACTACTTTTGTAATATCCTACTAGTATTTTATCTCCCTTTTGCTTCCAAACTCATGGAAGCAGTCCAGCCCCTCCAGCAATTACTGCAGACTCTGACTGAGCGACTCAAGCTTGTGGAAGATAAAGTTGGCTTAAATACGCCTGTGGTTCAACCCCCCGCTTCCAAAACCTCTGTGGACCCCAGCATTTGCGCGTACGACGATTTAGTCGCTCAACATCTCCCACCATTTATCAAAAGCTGCGATCCTTTGGGCGATGATATTCGGAAATTGGGAGAAATCGCTCAAAAGGCATTTAAAGTGCAACGCGATTTCATTGTAATGGCGAGTGAATGTCGAAAGCCTTCTCAACTCACTTCTGAGCTTCTCAGCGGAATACAAATTTGTTTGAAAGAAATGGGAACATTGCGAAACAATGCTCGAGAAAATCCGAATCATGTCAAGATGGTGAATGAAGGAATACAGACACTTGGATGGGTTTGCGAGGAAGCAGCCCCTAAAGCATTTGTCGAGTCGTATATTGGAGGTTCCGATTTCTGGGGCAATAAAATTCGTATCGAATATAAAGCTACTGATCCGAGCCAAATTGAATTTGTATCGACATTTAAAAGTCTTTTGGTTGCTTTGATGGAATATGTCAAAAATCATCACGGCAAAGGTTTGCAATGGAATGTACACGGTCAGGATGTAAACTCTTATACAAAATCAGCATCAACACAAGTCACAAAGAACGTGTCAACCAAAGTGGAAAATGCGTCAGAAGCGAAGGAAAGTACTATTAAACCGAACGAACTGAAGGCAATCCCAACTACAAAGACTGCAATATGCGAGAAACGAAGTGACAATTGGTTTATTGAGTATCAACACGATAATGTCACAACAGTCAGCGACACACATTTGCGACAGAAAGTATACATTTTCGGATGCACAGACGCGAGTATCGTCATAGAAGGCAAAGTGAATACTATCACCTTGGATTCCTGTAAGACAACCAAACTCTTATTCGATAACGTAGTGTCAAGCTTGGAAATTATCAATTCGAAAAGCATTCAAGCACAGTGCAAAGGGATCGTCCCCTCTGTTGCGATCGATAAGACGGATGGTTGCATTGTGTATGTTTCCTGGGAAGGTCGTGAAGTGAACTTCATCACGTCAAAAAGCTCGGAAATGAATGTGTCGTTACCATCTGGACCCGGAAGCGATGAAATGATCGAAAGACCACTTCCTGAACAATTTGTTCATCGTATCACAAAAGAGCTCTCCATAAGTTCTGAAGTCTCTGATCTGTATTCGAGTTAAGAAATCAATTGTCCGATAGTGTCGCTGTGCCTTATCGTAAAAGATTTTTATAAACAGAGCAAAATAATAAAAACGTATGAGCAAATCATCCGCTTGTCGCAACAAAAGTCAAACTTCCCAAGCTGCAGCTCGTAACGACACCTCCACAGCACATTCGACGCTCTTTCTGTCTCCAAACGACATATTTGCGTCTGCGCCGATTTTCCAACTCGATAAATGGATCGCTTTTGTGGAACAGCTCGTGGAGGCGACTTGTTCAGAAAAAGATCAAGAAACATTTCGCGCCTTACAGCAACTTTTGGAGATTGAGCATTTCAATGATAATCCTCGTAGTAGCGTGTACGTGGAGCTTATGTTTCACGGATTACAGTTTGCGTGCGAAGAAATCAGATTGCGACCGACAGGGAAAATCGTCAGATTTATGATATTAATCAATCGACTTTTCAAGTACGCAGTGACCCCCACGCATTTCCCAAAAGACAACAGTCAGCATGTCGACATTCTGAGTGAGATTTTCCCTTCTCTAGAAGCTGTGTACGGATTATTCCGTCAGCTGATTCACGAGAACGCTGAGGTACAAGCGGTCGAAAAGGAAGCGCTTCAGACGTGCGTGGGATCAAGCGGCGAGGATGGGAATGAAATGGCAAACGCAGCTTCAGATGGAGACCCTGCATTCAATGTGGAGACTGCCTTCACGATATCGGAAGTCGCGCACATTGTGAATTATTTCACTGGCACATTCTTTGCTCAGTTGACCGCTTATCAGTTTGTATTCGCTCATAAGCGCAAAACAATTGAAGAACACATGGAATTAGTCGTAGAAGAACCTTTAATTCCTTTTCCGCTAAGTGAGGCGAATCTGCTTAGGTAAAGACTACTAAAAGCTCAGCCAAAATATCGAACGTGCGTTCGCTAACCAACTGACCAAACGCATCCCCACAGCACGTTTTATGTGCTCTCATCACCTGTGACATTTGTTGTCATTCTATGCGTAAGGATTCCCAACGTTGTGCGCAGTATACAGAATCGAATATTTGTGAAATACGTCCGAGGACGGCCTAAGGAATGGAAGCACAGAGGCTCACAGTTTTTCCTTTCGTACTACTTTCGCGTGGTTCTAGATTCTCGACAGGGAGGTGGAAGTCACGAATAAGCTACACAATAGTGGTAGTACGAATAGGTCAATGTTGTTTACAAGACGCGTCTTAGGATAAAAAGTATGTTTGACGGAATCTCTCATTTTGAGATTTACGACTACGAGCATGTTGGATCAATCAGCTTCGTACCTGATAACAAACGCGGCGCTAGAAAAAACACGCAAGGCTCGCTTTGAACGTGAGCAAGAGCGATCTTTTCTCAAATATTCGGTGCCTTTACAGTCACATCAACAAGACACCTGTCCATTTTCTGTCCAGCTTTTACGCTTTTATATCCGAGAAAAACCAGTCAAATCACGAAGCAAATGTCAGTTTATTTTTGACGTTGAAACTTGTAATCAAATCACTGGAACCGCATACAACGCATCTCGCGAGTATGAGGAGTTCAAACGTCTAAGAAACACACTTTTAGCCGAGTGTTCCAATTGTCACAACTGCGCTCCATTTCTCAACACACTTAAAGAATTCAAAGCGCCTGCCACAAAGTCACTGCTGGGTCTCGATCCACAACGTTATGGAGCGGCTCAAGCGTTAGACCTTAGTCATTTTCTACGCGATGTAATGAAAATCGTGGTCAATCACACACAATATTGCAAAGCAAATGGTCAAGCTGAGCGAATTTTGACACAATTCTTACGACTCCCATCCACTTCGCTACAACGAGCTCTTGCGGACGATTCCGATATGCTGCTTCCGTGTCGAAAGACGCGTCAGGATAGAATTCAACTTCGAAAATCCATCCGATCCGCTTCCTCGTCACCATCAAAGAATTCAATCGCAATTCGACACAGAGGATTCTCAGATCCGGAGCAGTAGTCATATAATTGCAGTACTATTTTGAGTGTATGTTGCATACTTTTATTCATATCAAATGTTTACAATACAAAGAAAAACAATTCTCTGTGGATGTAAAAAAGTCTTTCTGCTGACAATGCTACCACTCGAATGAATCTCGTTTTTTGTGTGATCGTCCAGAACGTGAAGAGTCTCGATGGGAGTCCGTGCTATCCCATGAGTTAGACGATCCTGAACGAAATCTGCCGTTTCTCGAGCCACCAGAGTCATTTCGACGATGATTGCGGTCCTTAAAGCCTCGATCGCCACCACCGTAACCAGATCTGCTCCCTCCGTATCGACCACCACCATAACCAGAGCTGTTTCCTCCATAACGACCACCGCTAAAACCAGAGTTATTGTCCCCATAACGACCACTTCCAAATCGACGTTCTGCACCTAGTGGTAACGTGATATGAGGAAGTTCTGTTACTCGAGACACCGTTACTCCATCCACGTTATTGTTTTGCAATGATTCCTGTAGCTGAGTAAAGCTCGAGTATGGGATATCGACTATGAATTTCTTGTTGACAGATACGATATCGCGTTGAGCTGCGACCCCAATAGCGCTTTGTAACAGCTCAGACACTTGACTCACTGAAGTCAGACCATCAACCTGAATTGTAAGCATGTTGGATTTCCCAGTAAGCATTGATACGGAAAGTGTGTTTCCTTTATCAAACCCACAAAGTAAATTCAAAGCGGCACTAAAAATTCGAATTCCATGTGCTTCATACAATTTTGTTGCTTCATCAGACAGAAAATCAGAAGATTTGTCGGATACTTTCTGTAGTCGTTTGGTTACTTCTTTTATTTTTGAGTCACGGAAATCATCAGCGTCCGGCGCAGCCGCATGAGCAAACTGAATTTTGAATCGATTTTCAAGATCTTTGATATCTCGATACTCTTGATTCTCAAAGAAGACGATACTTGTTCCTGATTTCCCTGCACGGCCCGTTCGTCCTGCACGATGCACGAAATTCTCTCGATCATTTGGAAGTCGATAATGCACAACCAGATCAACATTTGCGATATCAAGACCACGTGCCGCAATATCGGTACAGGCCAATGTTTTTACAATTCCTTTTCGGAAATCTTGCATAGTTGATGCGCGAACACCCTGAGACAAGTCTCCATGGAGTGCTTGCACATTACATCCATCCAATCCATTTGCTATCTCATTTGCTTCGTGTTTGGTCTCTGTGAAAACAAGCGATTGCCCTTGAGATGCAAATTTTTCCAATATTCGTTGTAAAGCCACAACTCGATGATTTAAAGGAACATTGATAGCTTTGTGACTAACCGTAGTTGGAACGTGTGCTTCTTCGCTTCCAACCAAATCGATCGTCACCGCATCTTTAAGATATTTTTTAGTCAATGAAGTGACCCATTTTGGGAATGTAGCTGACCACATGACACATTGACGTGTTTCCGGTACCCAAGACAAAATTGTCTCTACGGCCTCTTGGAATCCAAATTTTAACATCATATCGGCTTCATCTAAAACAGTGAATTGAACATCTTCGAACGATAGTGTTTTCTTCTCAAACAGATCCATTATACGCCCAGGTGTGCCAACAACAATGTCGACACCAGCTCGGATTCGACTCTCTTGGGTATGGTATGGAACACCTCCTACAATGGTTACTGTCTTGAGCTGAGGAGATAATCTACTCAGCTCTGACGAGACTTGAGTGGCTAATTCTCTAGTTGGTAGCAGGATCAAAGCTCCAGGGTTTCTTCTCGAGCCGGATCGTGAGAGTAGTTTTTCGATAATAGGTAAGCCAAATGCAAGAGTCTTTCCGGATCCCGTTTTGGATCGGCCAACTAGATCGACTCCTTCCATCATCGTAGAGAACGACTGGACTTGCACAGGGAATAAATCTGTAATTCCAGCTTTCTTGAGATTACTGAGAAGTGTTTCAGAGAGCCCAAACTCTGTGATAGGTTTTTTGCCATCAAATTCTGCGGATAAACGTTTTTTAGGAAGTTCTTCTAAGTCGTCATTTTCAAAATCGAATGCTTCAAATGAGCTACTTAGAGATTGCAGAGTTGTGCCGGTAGAGTAAGCCTTTTCTTGCGTTATTGAAGCGGATTTGATATCATATTGTCTACTGTGAGAAAGTTGCAACGTTGTCGGGATACCACGCGAAATGATGCTACGCGATTGCCGTGTTGCGGCTCTGCGCATTGAAGAGATCATTTTTGATTGTAACATTCGAATTGGTTGGTGACAGTACAATTTCGGATTTGGCCTAATATAGATGGAGGGTACACCAGCTACACTGATGTGGTACACTCTAGTCTGAGCTTCATGGGAAGGTAGCCGAGTCAATCAGTTTGCCCGCATGGAGAGCTGTCACAGACGTATTAGCCCGTTCACTTTTCTTCAGCGATATTAAATCTGCAAGGTTTGAGACTTATCCGGAGAGGCGCAAAGAAAGCTTTTCGAAATGGAACGCTTTTTTACGGTACACAATGTATTGGAAGATCTTGATCCTGATCAGATCAATCGTACAATTGCATCCGATTCGGAAGAGTCGATAGAGAGGTAGCGCACATGTATTGGAATCTTTATTTAGCTCTCAAGTCATTCACACAGCGCTGATGATCAAGACATTAAAGTCCGCTCCGTACGCGATCCTGCGGGTCCATGGGCGCAAGCAGATATTGCGGATAGTACTTCTTGGGGCCAATCGGGGAAAAAATTCTATCGAGAATTTCGATCTGGAAACACTGGTCCTAAAGGTGTGATTCGCGATCACAAAATGTACACAAAAAATCGACAACTTGAAGTAAGATACTGACATTGGGAAATGTCCATGATCCACCTCTAATCGTATTTGCTAGCGAGAATCAAAAGAAATGGAACGAGAGAACATTTTACTTCGAATTGCAAAAGGGGCTGTTAAGCCGGAGTATTTGAATGATTCGCAGAGCTCGGACGAGGAATTTGATCCCCTCTTACCTCAAGTTTTGAGCGTTTATAATGAAAAGCGGTTATTCCAGTTACAACAACGTGCTCAATGCAGGTTCACTCTACCTCAGAAGCATGCAAAATGAACGAAATCATTTATCTTATTCAATCCGTAGACAATTTGGAAGTCTCAAATTCATTTCTCCGATCGATTTTGTAGATAGTATCAATGCGGCGAAAGAAGGGGAAATCGCGCTCGTGCATCTGTATCATCCAGATAATTACGCTTGCGAGCTGATAAACAATCATCTCGAACGAATCGCCAATTTACATCCAAAAATACAGGCATGTACACTCTACATACACATATTTGTCACTGAGCACTATTTGTAGATACTCGCGATGTTGGCTCACGACGCAGACAAAACATTCTCAATCTCCGATTTGCCTGTGTTCCTAGTGTACCATAAAAGTGAGCTGGTGGAAACTTATGTGAATATGTTTGAGAAATTGAATGGCGAATTCACGCAGCGAAAGCTTGAGAAATTCATTATAGATCACGTCTAGATTCAAGCTGTATTTAGTGGATGAAGAAACACACAGCGATCACCAAAGCGACACGTTTGATCGTCTGTGAATTCCTTACATACTCGCTTCTTCTTTACACCGAGCCTACGCTCCGAATTCATCGCTTTCGTTTCCCTATGCTCAAAATCACAAGCTTCCCCCCGAAAACAATTTCCTCGTACAAAGTCATAACACACTTTGACATAGTGGCGTTCTCGACGTTGACTAGCGCGTTGTCGATGCCACTTTCCCTTCTTATGTTCTTCTAATTGGCTTTTACTGGTAAACTGTTTGACGCAAATTCCACAGCTCCACTCATTCTCTACTGCTTTGCATTGATTAAGATGTGCTGATGATTTCTGATGCTGATCAAATTCTTGTATATCTTCGCCAATAAAACCGCATGGCCGACATGCAAACGGGACTCTTTTTGGCAATTGAATGGGCGAATGAAGTGGCGGTTTTCGCTTACCTGCGAGATTGCAGGTTGGTTTAGGTAGTTGCTGTGGATGCAGTCCTTCGACGCGATCATTTGCGTACATAGACGAGCATATAACATCATCTTGTGGCTTGTCTGATCGCTTTAATATTTCATGATCACTACATTGTTTCCCGGAGCCGCTCTCACCGCAATCGCTGCTTTCAGTATCGCTCTCTTCACTACTAGATTCGGAAACATCCAACTCAGCTTCTAATTGTTTGATGCGTTCGTCTAGAGAAATCTGATCGCTGGTGTCATCACTATTTGAGTTGCGCTTTTCGCTAATATTATCACTCATTTTAAAGGAAATGGTTCAAGCCACTTATTTACAGAATTACAAATGTAGACAGGCAATACTAAAAAATGATGTCGACATCAGATGCCATTTCGTATGGCGCCAATATGTCGCGATCCGAAGTGACGTTGCCAAATGGATCGTCCTGATCGAAAGGATTGCTTGGATTGTTGGCATATCCTCCAGAATGAACTAATACTTCCGTAATGTCTAAATTCACCCGAATCAGAAGGAAATATAGCCATGAAGCACTAGTGTTCATACCGTCAGGAGTGTTCTTTGGTGTGATTTGCTTCAAAATCTCTTGTTTTTGCTGGAGGATTTTATTCGCTTGTACTTTTTTGATCCTGTTCAATATATGTCGATAAATGACCAAGTCTATAGAAACACACACATATTTCTGACCTCACGAAATCCTCCCGCTCCAATTCGTCCAGTTCTCTACTGATGTAAGAAATTGTAGTTTCGATGCGCGGGATTGTTACCTACACGAGGAAAGTTTGTTCAAAATATGTGACAAGAGAACAAATGTGGATAATACATTGTCAAGTGCGTTGACTCTGCGATTTGTGACTTTCAGAGCTTCATCCAATGTAAGAAAAGAAGTCTTCTCATGAAAAAGCTGTAAGAAACGCAAACGTATCTCATTTTCAGGCTCCAACCTGTAAAGATGCCAATTTGATGAGAGCACTGAGCAGAGTTCGAAACTTTTCTCGACATAGCTGGATTTTTCCTCCACCACCCGACAGACCGATATTGTCAGACTTATCGCGGCTGACTTCGACCTCTGTGAACACCGGGAGTTTCACTCCAGCGACATTATCAATCCGATTCCGCATACGAATTTCTGCCGTCGTAACTGATTCGATCACCTTATTACGAAAATCTCCCGCTGCATATTGAGCCTGAGTAAGTGAAAAAAAAGCTTCTGCTGCTTCATTGGACATTGCTGTTTTTGTCTGACACATGAACAAATTCTCTGAGCCCAATCTTTCTACATTTGAAAGTACACCTTTTGGATTTCACGGAGCATTGCTTGAAAGCGCATTTTCAGTGCATCCGCTTTTTTCTTCAAAAGCTCAAAGCCTAAAAAGTGATGTACGAGCTACGAGCTGAATTCGTATCGAAAAGTGTCGGATATGAATGAATACCTTTTTTAGCACCGACCCGTTTGGTTTTGTATATTGTGAGTGACCTGAGTTGGGTTCAAATGCGAAGAAATATGTATTAGCTGTGTCTGCAGCTCATCGATTCCGTACAGCACACGTACATGCGGGTGGGAGCGACCTGCACTGAGGATGACATTTTGAGACGATCTTCCTTTAATTGACAATTTCGATTTGGTCAAAAACAGCACCTGGAGGTGGGCATATATGTGATGTAGATTACTTATGGTGGCTACTATCACAATAAACCTTTCTTGCAAAACCTATACTGTAATGAAGAAATGTTAGATACAAGTTTCATTGACAAAGAATAAAAACAAATACAAATAAGACAAAACGACTTATCTTAATTACATTTAAATACTCTAAATTGATTCAGGGGCTGTTGAAGAGCTTAATATACGATGACGCAATGAGATCATCAATAACTTCCAGCACATCCACACCCGATAACGTAATGAGGTCATCAGGTATCACTCCACACATCCACATCCGATGACGTAATGAGGTCATCAGGTATCGATCCACACATCCACATCCGATGACGTAATGAGGTCATCAGGTATCGATCCACACATCCACATCCGATGACGTAATGAGGTCATCAGGTATTGTTCCGCACATCCACATCCGATGACGTAATGAGGTCATCAGGTATCGCTCCACACATCCGCATCCGATGAAGTAATGAGGTCAACAGGTATCGTTCCGCACATCCACACCCGATGACGTAATGAGGTCATCAGGTATTGTTCCGCACATCCACATCCGATGACGTAATGAGGTCATCAGGTATCGCTCCACACATCCGCATCCGATGAAGTAATGAGGTCAACAGGTATCGTTCCGCACATCCACATCCGATGACGTAATGAGGTCATCAGATGAATGAGCTTTGGGCGAATGAGCTGCCACTATAGCTTGTCTCGAGACTTTGCAACATCCGGAAAGTTTTTCTGTAACCGATTCTTTAGGTCTTCAACTTCCGCTTTAAGATCACGGCCTTGATCTTGTGCTTCGTAGTACTGCCTCATTTTTCGTTCCAACGCTTGTAAGAGATCTTGGTTGACCTTTTCGAGTAGCGCTTTTTCACTTCCATCCACTTCGGGTTCCGCAGTTGAAAAATGCGCCGTGTTCCCGTATCTATTCTCGGGTCGCATACCGAAGACTTGGAGTTCTGCTTCAAGTTTGCTGATCTGGTCTTGCGCTTCGTGTAGTTGGGTCGTCAAGCTCCCCAAATCTTGTAATAAGTCTTGAATGATTCTCCTGTCATCCGTTTTGGGTGTCGCCGATGGACACTCCACCGCATCAATACCGGTGTTCAGCCGGTTTCCTGAGCTTCCAACAGTACATATCGTCTTCTTTGCATCTTCAAGCTCAGCTGCTTTTGACTCCAGGGTTTCGATCAGTTCTTCACTGAGGGTTTCGAGTTCGATTACATCGGAGACGCACTTTTCCAACACATCTTGAAGTGTGCAGATTTGAGTCGACTTGAATTCCAAAGTAGATTCGAGCTGGCTTATCGCTATCTCGGCATCTTCTAGTTGGGATTCTTTCAATTCCAAATTTTCCTGTAATTCCCGACTGAGGATTTCCAATTCGCTGACTTTAGTCGCGCAGCTTTCGGACGCATGTTGGATCTCCGTTGCCTTTTCCGCCGTACTTTTCTGATTGTTCTCCAGTCGGGTTTCAAGTTCAACAACTTTTGAGTTGAGTCCGCCGATCTCGAACATTGCACCTTCCAGCTGGGCTGATTTATCATTTAACAAGCACAACAGCTGCTCATTTTCTTCCTTCAGCTGGTTGTAGTCACTGAGACGCGGTCGATTTACTGCTATTGGTGCTGCACGCGTGACGAAATTGACTCGCTGCTGGATGGCGCGCGGCGCTGATGTTCCCGTTGGTGACTGTATCGCGTATCCGCCGCCGACACGCTTCCGAGTCGACGTTGATGTTCTTTGCATTGGTCCATTTCTGTTGGGCACGTTGGCCGTCGTGGTCATTCTTTCTCGCTGCATTTTGATAAAAAGTTAGTAATTCGTTCGAGACAAAGAAACGAAGGAATATTGACACATACCGACTTCACCTTGCAAGTCTCTTAGCATAAGTGGATGCTGATTGGAGACATCGTCGATTGCGAAAGGCGGCGCTTTCCGAGCAATCGGAAGCGGAACCGGATGATGAGTTGAAATCGATGAGTAGATCTCATTTTGAGTGTCTTTTGCAGTGATCAAATTGATGCAAATGACACGCAGAATGAGATGTACTCATTGATAAGTGCAACTCATGATGCGGAAGAGCTATTTTTAGATCTGGCGGCAACGTGTACCGTGAGATCCGAAAATAGCGGCAGGTGAAATATGCGGGTGATATGGAAGTTATAGTATAAGTCTACCATAAGCCAATAATGCAGATTTTCATAGATAAATAGTATTTAGTTATAGAAAGCAACTTGACAGTTAACCCGATTTTAAAAACAGTTTGATTTCAAAGATCTTGGTGTGCTGTACACTGATGGAAACCAACGAGAGATACACAGTGTCGAAGCAACGTTTTGCTCAAATGTAAGTACAACATGCAACAATCACAAGGGCGTTCTAATCTCCCTGATCTGGGTTATATTTCCAGTCGCTACTCACCGGTATATGAGCAGAAAACTGGGACCAACCGTATACGTTTCGACTATCATCCGAGCTGACAGCGTCAATCACATGAAGAACCATTACAGTATCCGGGTACCACATCGATCACGGCGATATCTGGATACAAAAAGTATGATGAGTGCGCAAACCGGTTTCTTGGTGCGATGTTTGGAATGAATCCAGGAACAGGTCTGTCTTCAGTTGGAAGACGCAAAGTCAACAACATGATCGTCAATGTTCACGAGCAGTCAAGTGGATCTCAGTATGATACGTTGCGACATCCGTCTCATGCCAATACGATGAAAAGTGAAGAGTACCTTAGCACTCGGAGAGTCTCATTGGATTAATTGAGTCATTATATCAATAAGAAAGGCATTTTTGAAGACGGTGTGACATGGGAAAGGAGTCGAAATAATGCGTCACCGGAATGGTTTTGGACCGATTTCGAACAAGATGCAGCGATATTATCAAGACTTGCCAAATGTGTTCTACTGTATATCCCGCAAGTGGAATCTGCATCGGTTTTTTCAAACGCGCTTATGACTCAATTTGCACGTCGGATACCCGCTGCTCAGCTCTGTCAAATGACGAGTTCAAATGGCGTCGACTATGTCATCACTTTCTCCATAACAACGGAAAGCATTCCGATGCTCGCAACAAAGCACAAGCGTACGCTGAAGTGTTGTTCCCATTCTCTTCGTTTTCGATCGACTTTGCCCGGAAAGATAATCCCAATGGAATCTGTGGGTCTGTGGTGAAGGATGTGAATAACAGGATGGATTTGGTGCATCATGGAAAGCGATTTTCAGTCTTATCCAAACGCTCACAGAAACTGTGTTCATCGTTCGAAGACTACAAACGCTAGCTCGGAGATCGCTGTCTCCTGATTCACTTATGAGAGTAAGATCGGAACGACTTGGAAATGAAGGCTCCGAGCTTCTTTTTGTTACCAGTAGATGTATACTCAATCAGTTCTGCCATTCCCAATCACTTGAACAAAAAGTGAACACAACAGCAGAAGACGATACCACCAGCAATACTGCTACAATCGCATCATCGATAATAATTATTTGATGACAGAATCAACGATGCAATTTGCGATGAGGAATGCGACTCAGATACGTGGTATCATCGGTGCAAGCAAGTCGATGCTTTAATCTCCAAGTCTTCCCTCGGAGGCTAAAACATTCACGAATCGACGAAGCATACGAATGATGTAAAGCTGTAGAAGCCTTACATACTCACTGAGTCAATTTCTGCTCTAATTGGTAACGGACGTATGCTTGCACCAAATTGTTAATCGCTCGTCCCTAGTCATATCGCCATTCAGACCTTGACCACTGGATATTCACGTACTCACCATATTTGTTCGAAAGGCATACTCGATATCGTGGGCATCTGCTTTATCGACAGAGACCACCAACACAAATGCGTTCAAACTATACCCCCAACTCACAATATCTTGATAGAAAAATGACGCGATCATCGCCTGCAGAAGCAAATTATAATGTGGAAATACGTCAATGAGCTGTACTTACTTCGTTCTCAGCACTCACAAACGTCAGCCCGGAACTATGTACTGCTAGCACCAGATTGACCGGAAAGCGACGAACTCGCGTGTTGGTGAGACTGAAGAATGTCGACCCATACAATTTGAGCTTCTCACATGTACTGAGGTACGCAAGCTTGACTTGCTGAATTGACCAGTTTTGTATCGACTCATGAAATCTGAGAATTTGCAGAACGATGGATTTTGTGTTGGCGATACTGATCATATTTGGTGGCATATACAAATGTATATCTCGCCTGAATTAAAGCGAGTCAAATCGGAGTATTTCGATAGAGTTTCTTACATGAGAATATGCTCAAGACGTTGATTAGCGTTTCTACCAACATTGCAATGCAATTGATATGCGGCAAGTTTTATACAGTTCTCCAGTGGACACACATACGTCGATGTCAATATGTCGTGAACGGCTTGTGCGTAATACAAATTGATCTCTTCATTGGAGTCATTGTCGAGAGTCACGAAAAGATATGTTTTGTACAAAAGTGTGACTTTATCGTTGCTCTGTCGCGGTTTCTTGTCAGCTTTTTCACACAAAATTCGATCCCACAGCGACACCATATCAACGATCCGCTCTTCTGCTTCAATGAGGCGTTCCGATTGCGTTGAGACTTCGTAAAGCGCGAAAAACTCTTTTCGTACGACACCCAACTGATCTGCAACCATATTGTTGAGTTCTGCACACGTTGTCCACGAGGAAATAGCAATTTGCAAAGTTGAGCCATCCACTAACGATATCGGAATTTCAATACTGCTGAGCTGTTGTACGGATGTAATCTCTTGCCGTGTTGGTAATTCCTTTCTATCTGCTTTTCCTGATAGATTGTGTAATGCATTCAATGCCGCAGTTGCCCGCTGACTGATTTCAATATGCGTAGAACCGATATTTGTATAAAGAAGTCGCTCCAGAAAAGGATACAAAGTCGTGGAAGGTGTGAATGTGGCGATACAAATGTGAAGTAAAAGCCATCCGCTCAGTTTTGCTTCGCTGCAAAGTAATTACAGTGAGCATACGGAGAGATTGAAAACAGGACTGTCATCTTACTGATTCGGATTTCCATTTATTTGTTTGCAAATCTGACAGAAAATCTCGTCTTTTACATTGTCCGACCGCGGCATAATATTTCGAAGGAGTTTGTCGCAATGATCAAATTTATCTTTTCCACTCGTTCGCGTTCCCATAAATCCCGAAATATTACGAAATGCCTGTAGAGCGATTCTCGTGTGTTCTTTCGACAGGTCCAAAAGAGGAGTCTGAAGCATTCCTTTCTCCCAACAGAGTCGTTTCTCGAGGCGAAGAGGAGTGCGACGGACTTTAAAGCAGATGAAAGATGAAGGGCGTGTGTCTCGTAAAACAAAATGCTTTTCTGCATAGCCATACAATGGGTTTTCATGGCTACAGATAGTATTAAGGTTTGCTCAAATAAGGCAAATCTATAGACACTTGCATGTCACTCTCATCGTCACGTTTTGTTGTGGATTGTAAGATGGATCGTTTTCGGAACGCATCTTTCGCCTTTGATGCGAATTCGTTGGACGTATTGCCAGTCACCTGATTCCTTAACGTCTGAGCTGAGAATTGTAAAAGGTGAAATGGTCATTCAAAACTCGAGCTGGTCAGCATTGGGACCTTGTGGCACTATGTCGTCATTTTGAGGAGATGTGTCGTTTACATTATTGCAATCTGTGCTTTGTATCTGTGCTTTGATTCCTATGCTATCACTGTGCCTAATGGAATTGCAAAGTATTATCGTCTGAGCGCATAAAGCGAGGGTAAGGGATTAATACATTGTGAAAGATAAGTTGCATGTGTCGCGTTGGAATCGAAAAAAAGTCAAACGCCAGATTTATAAATGGAATTACTTGGTCTTACAACTGCTACACGTATAGCGTTTTCTGCATGCTTTGTAACTCATGCAATTCGACTTCAAATGGAGACAACGGCACACCTCGCTATTTGTCGATGCGATCAAATGATTGATTATGCAGAGATAACACTGTTCTATAACATTAGTCATAACATGATCTGTCATTCTGTCATGCTTTTGCCATCAATTCTGCAATTTTCTTGAAGGGTCTAGAAAGCGAACCTAGTGAGTAAGTTGTGTACAAAAATTTCCTTAAAGTAATTTGTAGTTCTAGAACTTTCTAGATTTAGAGACTGACGTGCCTTGATATTAGTGACTAATCCCTTATAGATTGGTACAAAATAGCATGTCGCCCATCCTTTCCTTCCGTAGACTATCGTGAAATAGCATGTTAGCTAAATGGTTAATTAAGATCTGGTATCTTTATCGAGTGACTCTGACATCCAATGGATTTCACTTTCACCAGTATTTGATTTGCTTCAACATCAACATATCAACAACAAAAGTCTCAAAATGAGTGCCGAGAAAGAAACATTCGCCTTCTCTACCGACATCAACCAGCTACTGAGTTTGATCATCAACACGTTCTACTCCAACAAAGACGTCTTTCTTCGTGAATTGATCTCCAATGCGTCTGATGCTCTCGACAAGATTCGTTATCAGTCATTGACCGATGCGTCTGTCTTGGACTCTGACAAAAATTTGGAAATTCGTATAGTTCCAGACAAGAATAACAAAACGCTCACGATCGAAGACTCGGGTATCGGTATGACCAAAGCAGACTTGATCAACAACCTTGGTACGATCGCGAAATCGGGAACAAAGGCGTTTATGGAAGCATTACAAGCGGGTGCTGACATCAGTATGATTGGTCAATTCGGTGTTGGTTTTTACTCTGCCTACCTTGTGGCGGAGAAAGTCGTGGTTTACTCGAAACACAACGATGATGAACAATATGTGTGGGAATCTGCTGCTGGTGGTTCTTTCACTGTGACGCAAGATACGTCTTCCGAACCACTTCTTAGAGGTACCAGAATCGTACTCAAACTGAAAGACGACATGTTGGAATACCTAGAAGAGAGAAAATTGAAGGACCTTGTGAAGAAACATTCTGAATTTATTGGTTTCCCTATAAAGTTGTACGTTGAGAAGACGGAAGAGAAAGAAGTTACCGATGATGAAGAAGATGAAGATGAGAAGGAGGGTGACGATGACAAACCAACTGTGGAGGAAGTGACTGAAGAAGAAGAAGGGGAGAAGAAGAAGAAGACCAAGAAAATCAAGGAAGTTACTCATGATTGGAGTCATCTGAACAGCCAGAAACCTATTTGGATGCGTAAATCAGAAGATGTCACTCACGAAGAGTATGCGTCTTTTTACAAATCGTTGACCAATGACTGGGAAGAACATGCTGCGGTCAAACACTTTTCCGTTGAAGGCCAACTAGAGTTCAAAGCTTGTTTGTTCACCCCCAAGCGAGCACCATTCGATATGTTTGAAGGTGGTGCAAAGAAGAAGATGAACAACATCAAACTGTATGTTCGTCGTGTGTTCATCATGGACAACTGCGAAGAGTTGATGCCTGAATATTTGTCGTTTGTCAAAGGTATCGTCGACTCGGAAGATCTTCCGTTAAACATTTCCCGTGAAACATTGCAACAGAACAAGATCCTCCGTGTGATCAAGAAGAACCTCATCAAGAAATGTCTGGAAATGTTTGCAGAGCTCGCTGAAGATTCTGAAAAGTACAACAAGTTCTACGAAGCTTTCAGCAAGAACCTCAAGCTGGGAATCCATGAAGACTCGACCAACCGTAGCAAGATTGCGAAATTGCTCCGATACCATTCTACCAAGTCTGGCGAAGAAATGACCTCTCTTGACGACTATATCAGCCGCATGCAAGAAAACCAACCTGGAATCTACTACGTGACTGGAGAAAGTAAGAAAGCAGTAGAAAACTCTCCATTTTTGGAAAAACTGAAGAAAAAAGGATATGAAGTCATCTACATGGTTGAGGCAATCGATGAGTATGCCGTTCAACAACTGAAAGAATATGAAGGTAAAAAGTTAATTTCAGCGACTAAAGAGGGATTGAAAATGGAAGAAACTGAAGATGAAAAGAAGGCATTCGAGGAAGCCAAGGCCGCCACTACTGGTTTATGCACATTGATCAAGGAGGTTTTGGACGACAAAGTGGAGAAAGTAGAAATCTCGAACCGAATTGTCGAATCTCCTTGCGTTCTGGTCACCGGTGAGTATGGCTGGTCAGCAAACATGGAACGTATCATGAAAGCACAAGCTCTTCGTGACAGCAGCACTGCAGCTTACATGGGATCTAAGAAGACTATGGAAATCAATCCGATGAACAAGATTGTGATGGCTCTCCGAGTAAAGGCCGAAGCAGACAGAAGCGACAAAACTGTCAAGGATTTGATTTGGCTTATGTACGAAACAGCTCTTCTTACATCCGGATTCAGTCTCGATGAGCCAACTACCTTTGCTAACCGTATTCACCGACTCATCAAACTCGGTTTGAGCATTGACGACGACGATGATGTCGCTGACGCTGGGATGGAGGATCTTCCCCCTCTTGAAGGAGAAGGTGTTGAGGAGAGCACAATGGAAGAAGTGGATTAGACAGTAGTGTATAACTATGGTTATAGATAGTTATATACTTCCATTGGAAACACAGTTTATTGTAGCCTTTCGTACGCATTCAATGCACTTGTTATTTTCTATCGATTATCCATTGACTTTTTTGGGTTTTTTCTCTGACGGCCGCCAATCTTTGGACGATCGAACACACTCATACACGCGACAAGCGACTTTGAGCCATTCCTTCAGAGACATTGTCTGTGCCATAAACTCATTATCTGTCTGCTTGACAACACGTCGACGGCCTTGATGCTTTATATCTGTACTACTATCTTCAGTCTTTGTGTCTGATATAGAGTTGGATTGGTTGACAACTGAATTGATAGGCAGAGATTGTACAAATTGACGTAGATGAGCAGCCTTTCCTACATCAACGATATCAATCACATATTATAGGGAAGGATCAAAGGCGTATGTTCTCACGTTCAAATTCGCACAAAGGATCCAAACGAAAGCGACCAACTTCTGAATTGCTAGAACTCTGCAGTTCTGGAAGGAAAAGTACACTTGATTGAGGAGTAGATGGGTGCTGATCATTTTCGCTGAGAGAATTGCCGTGTACAGCAATACATCGTAGTTGGTCAAATTGGTGCAGATTACTGGGAATTGAGTGCGCGTCCAATCTATTGGCGATAAAAAGCAGCTTTGCCACATGGAAGCTGTCGTCTAAGCGATTTTGACCTGACAGCTTGCAGTCCGCCAATCTGTTGGAAGCATGTACTTGCTGAAGACTGAGATCGACTCGATGAATGAAATCTTTCAGTATGCTGAAATCGCTCAAGTCATCATAAACGAATACGACATAATGACAGACAGAGAAAAGAAATATCGCCTGCTGAATCGAGTTCGCCTCGATTTTTTTCAAGCTAATACGTTGATACTGCGAAGTTCCAGCTTTTGAGGTATGCTTTGTATCATCTTGAGACTTGGAATTCTTGGGCGTCAACGACATCTCAGCCAGATAGTGAGAGCTTAAAATTGGCTCGGTATCGAGCAATATGATATTTCCAGGTGTATCATCTGTCCCACTACTGAGCAATAGATCGATGCCTCTCGATTTGCGTTGTTCAAGAGAGATTGAATTTTTTGAAATTACTTTGCATGAGACTCCGACACTTTCCACATCATTTTTATCCGTTACCACCTCTGTCACTTGGTCAGAACCCAGCTCAGCCAATTCACCCGCAAGTATCGATGCAATTGTGCTTTTGCCGGCCCCATCCAAGCCAAGAACGCCCACAATCATGAGATCAGTTGCACCGAGACATGTTCCCAGACAAGAATATAAATCTGTAGCAACATTCAGCTGGGCATTCACAAGTTTGATGCTTTGTCGAGGAAATCGGAATGCGAGATTTCTGTCGATTAAATTTGGCATCGAAGGCGATTGACATTTCGCAATTGGACTCGATTTCAGAAGTCTGACAATCGGAGTTGGTGACTTATATATTGAATTGACCGACGAAGAGTGCTTGAAGTCCGATGAAATCCCGCGTTTCAGTGTCGATTCTGGCGAGGCGTACGAGAAAGCTTGTTCTGGCGTATAAGCTTCCGTCAAGCTCTCTTTTTTTCTGTCAGGAGTATTCGGTGATGCCGCCGGTGGGATATCATCAGTCCTTTTGTTTGCCAACTGATTAGTAAGATTATTTGAATATATCTTCGCTTTTAACGCTGTGGGTGGATTGGGAGATTCAGAATCGCTTTTCTTCTCTTTGCTCAAGTTCTCGAGCATTGTTGGATTCGCGCATTCTGCCATAACTGGTCGCGAGAGAATTGAGAAATTTCCCTTTGATGATGTATCACTTTTAAGATTTCTTGTGCTTCCATCCTGAATGATCAACACAGCGCTAAGTATCAGATCAAAATGCTCGTTGATATAGTTTGCAGCTCACTGAGAAAAGATTCTTATGTGTGTTCCGTAGCGTCCTGCGATGACTTTGATCGCGTTTGTACTTATTCTTTGCCTCGCTTTGTGTTGTATTATTACTCCGTGAGCGAACATCGGGTCTCTATTGTCAGCTTAATTAGTCATAAAGAATGTGATGCACAAGATTTAGTACCTCCAATTGGCGATTCATTTGTACTGAATTTCGCACTTAAGAAGCAATCATGACATTTGCGCTCGCGATAAATGATTATAATGTATTAATGAAGCTTTTCTTATATGATCACCAATGTAAGACTGCCGGAAGGTATTTGTTCGCCAGATCCAAATAATACGACATACTGGTCTCGAATTCACTTGGCTGCAAACGTGCTATTCTCTCTTCAATACACAAGTTGTAGGTTGGAAGTGCTAATAATATCTCTCTATGATCATGTACTTTGCTCCGTGCCGGAGGTTTAGTACCCAATATGACCAGCCAGTAACGAACGATATCGAGTGCTTCCTCTGGTAATGTGTTTCCACTTTTTAGGAGCACTTGATACAGATACTCATCATTTATGAGCGGGCTGAGCTCATCGTGAGCTTCCGGGATATCATTGTCAGTGGATGACAAGACTCTTACGTCAAAGTTTTCTCTGGAGACACCTAAAAGCCATTCCTTCGCCGATATTGATTTCAGATTTTCGGTAGCTTCATCCGTTGAGTTTAAAAATAATAAACTAAAGCCTCGCCTACAAGTAAAGTAGAGAATCAGTATGACATAATATATCGAAAGAAGTAACTCACAGAAATAAGACGAGTTGAATCCAGTCCGGATGTCCATCTTCTCGAAACATATTTGCGAGTGATACCATATATCGAAATACCCAACTCTGATATGGAGTTTGGGCCTGTTGTAATATGAGAAGCGCATTTGCAGCATCGGAAAGAGACATCTTTGTACCCTTTTGAGTATGGTAGTTTTCGAGTTGTACTTGACCAAATTTGTGAATTTGCTGCTCTGGGTCGATACTTTGAAACTTCGCATCAGCTTCCGAAGGCTCACATACCAGCTCAAGAGAATTGTTTTTGAGCCACATTGTCGGTACTAACGAGCAGGTAATGTTGCGATTATTTCCATCGATGCACAAGTACCCACCATGATAATTCTTCAGTGCGACTGAACTTCTTACTTCTGCGAAATTGTCAGTCTGATTCTTCGTTGTCGATTGATTGGTGGCATCTTCATGGTCTTCCATCGAAACAATCTCGAAAGTCTCCCACGTTGAGTTGAATGATCGATCGGCAAGAATTCTACCATCTCTCTCGACGCACAAGAATTTTCCGTACACGCTTCGCAGGAACAATTTTCCATTGTCATCAAAAATTATTTGCCAGAAGCATTCCTGACTTTTCGCTTGACTCATTTCTACTTGGCCATTTTCTGTTGCGACAAGATGCAGACCTTCGGAAGACTTGAAAACTAACATGCAGAACCATTTTTGTCTGATGTCCCGTAAAGGTAAGAGCGAATATCTAGAGCGCCAAGCTTCCTTAAAATATTGAAGATGAGTGTCATTGACTCGATAGAGAGAAAGCTAAACTTACAGTGAGAGCCAAAACCATAGGAACCTTCCGATAGCATTCCATATCGTTATAAATATAGTCGACTTTAGCATTGTTCGCTTTTCCAAACCCCCAGCATTCATAAAGATGAACGAGTTTGCCGAATCGGAGTTCATCTTCTTCGGCTTCGAGATGTAATTCTTTGACCATCTTTTCTTCGCAAATTGTCATCAAACACAGTAAGAACAAAACACGAGCTAATCCTCTTCCACGCCATTCTTTGTCTATGTATATCGATTTCACAAAAGCAATTTGGCGTTCTCCATGAATTACAAAGATTATTTTGCCGATACATCCACGCCTTGTGGCTATAAAAAGTCGAAACTCAGAACCAGGAAAGACACTATCGCGAAGCAATGTGACGTACGGGTATACAGAACCTGCCGAAACTCTCGTGTTCTTTTATCGCTGTAGAATTCGCTGCGAAAAAAGTTGGATGACGCATTCAGACTTGCAAAGGACGACAAGTCCATTTCGCGAGCGTCTTGCTTCGAAGTTCGATTGGTCACTTTTGCAGCGCTGTTCTAAATACGTTTTGGCATTTCAGTCGATCGATTCGGATTATTTGTCACTTTTGCTCCGACTTTACATTCATTACAAAGGATATCGATTTGCAAAAGTCAGTACGACACACAGAACAGCAAATTGGACATAAATGTGGTAATTTTCTATTGGTACACATTTTTGCAGCGAGCAGCCAAGCCAAAGAAGGCAAACTTCTATTTATCATGTACTCATTCATTATTCTCAACTTGCTCAAATTGGCTTTTGTAAATAAAAGACCAGAATCCATTTCGTCAAGTGCATTGTAATCGAGTAAGCCGCTAAGATTGAGAAGATGATCACGACACTAGTGACTCAATGGTGCATCAGTGAATTCACCATGTGCAAACGTTACAACGTTCTACATAACCGATCCAGCTGTTCTTCCAATGTCTCGCGTGTCGAGTGATTGCTTGATTTTGCGAAATATATATAAGCGTCAAAATTGATGAGCCCCAAACAACCGATTTTCATTGCGTCTGCATGTACGATACTACGCAAACCATTCAACATTCTATTGCATACGGTTCTGACTGCTTCTACTTCTTTTTGTACTTTTGCTTCAGATCAGTGCCGACATCCCAATTAGATATTTATGTTATCGAGCGTTTGTGTCAATGTGATTGTCGAAATGAATAAAATATCATTCTTCTTCTGCTGAACCTGCGTCAAAATCTTCACACACTATGATGAGGTCTTCGAGAGCATGTTAAAGTAATAAAACCAAGCCATACGACTGATATAGAAATTGTACCATTTCGCGATCGCCAGTCGAAGAACCGCAAGCCGGCTGATACAGCGCTATTGACCATCTCAAGTACATACATACACTCACAACATCCAGAGAGTTGCCTTTCGATTGCGTATAAATGGTAATGATGAATGCCCCAATCCGATTCAGCAGTATGACATCCACATTCTCTCATCTGACTGAATAATTGTCGGTTTTTGTCAGGTACATTTGTCGCAAGTTGAGCGAAAGGACTTTGAATAGCGACCGAACAAGTGAGATATGTCTTGCGCGATGCTAGGAGAGTAAATACGCAATATACGAGAAATCAATCCTGGCATACAAGTACTGAGTTCTTCTCAATCA
The DNA here is from genome assembly GCA_905220665.1 of Albugo candida. Classification (NCBI taxonomy): domain Eukaryota; phylum Oomycota; class Peronosporomycetes; order Albuginales; family Albuginaceae; genus Albugo; species Albugo candida. The sequence goes on along the minus strand of CAJNAR010000040.1, from coordinate 39,042 downwards.
AGAAATCTTCACGGACACGACGTTCTATGGAAACAAAGAATGAATTTTCTGTGATTGATGCAGCGTTGACCTTGATTTTGATTGGTTGCTTTTGCCGCACGGAGCGTTGTAATTTGCTGATATTGAGTGGATCGGAGATAAGAAAGACGAGTGTGTTCTTCTGCAATATAATCGAATCATTTTGACTCATTTCGATAGAGAATGTCAATGAGCGAATCCCCCTTACCGGAACACAATGTGGATTCGTCACCAGAATGGCCTGTAAATATCACAACCACTCAGTCATTGGTCTTGATTCTCTCACCCGTGGTCAGCTTTGTTCTTATATACATTTTACTGCGCGTAATTTGGAAAGTTCCAAGGTCGATACCGCGATATGTGCCAGTACCATCGTCAGTTTCTAATTGTGATCATGAACTTACACCACTGAATAAATTACAACACGTGAAAACCTCACTTGTTGAGGAAGGTGAAGTTGCTGGAAACTATGAAAGAGATTGGACAAAGACTTTTGATTTCGTGTTTGTTATCGGAGTCATTCTATTCGCACTGTGTTTGATAGTTGTGACATATTTCACTCAACCGTATCTCTTTCATTCGGGCGTGTTTTGGCTGTTACAACTTCCGAAACTCGGAATAATGATGTTGGTATCATTATGTGGCGGATTTATTTGCCGCCACTATTGCGAAGTGGATGAAAAAGGTTATATAATAACCAACCGATCTTCGTTTTTCAAAGTAAATTACACTCGAAAATTGCAGCATTTTGCAGCATATCTGGTTCCAATGGTGATCAAATCCGAATTCCATGGTCCTTTGTCACTGGCATGGGGCGATTTTTTCAGCATGTTGGGCTTTTTGGTGCTAATCAAACCAATTCGTGAAAAATCAACGTTTTTCATGCTGCAGTTCAATTCATTGGACCGACCTGAAGATCGTCCAAACACTCTGAAATGGATTATTGCTGGCAACATCGCGCCAGGAATGCTCATTTTATTGTTTTTCAAATGGCTCTTTGCTGAACAAGGTGCGATAACGTTCATCATTGTTTTCATCACTGGTATCGGTGACGGACTGGCAGAACCAATTGGAATTACTTGGGGGCGTCACAAGTACAAATCGCGTGGCTGCTTCTCGAAACGAAAATACACTCGAAGTTTGGAGGGCAGCGCTTGTGTCTTCCTATCGGCAATGATCTTCCCTGCATTGCAATACGCTGATTTTGCCAACTTTACTCAAGTCTTGTTGGCAATCACAATTTTACCGCCAACGATGGCGTATGCAGAAGCAACAGCGCCCCACACTATGGACACCCCAGTCTTGATGATTGGATGTGGTGTCATTCTGTACCTGATTACTGCGTTCGTGTAGAAGCCTGCTGTAAGCAATGAAAAAAAATAATAACAATGAGATCTTTTGTTTGGTGTTGCCTTGATGCTTGTGTAATCAACATCTTATTCACACTTGCCTCGGACGATTCAAGGACGACCTAAAGGTGAAAGCACGTTGACGACGCAAGTGATATATACAAAAGAATGAGATACGCATGTTTTCAAGTCTATACTATATGTCTACTGAGTATTTGAGCCGCAAATAAAGCGCCAACAAGTATTATGGAGCTTTTCCTGCAGAAGCTCGAGAGCGTAATTTGATCTCATTGGACAGTCAATCAATTGGCACTCCAAACTATATGCCTGATGCTGCTATGTCCACCTCACTGCTTCTTTCGAGTGTGCGTCATAGGAACGCAGACAGCCTTTCCAACTTTTTTCTGAGTTTCTATGACGTCCAGTTGCACAATCATGCTTCTCTCTTTTCCATTTACATCTTTGAAGAACAACAATCTCGATCTCGTCGCTGCAACCTTTAATTTAAATCTATTGTGGCTCTCCCTTAGCTGCTATCAAGCAAGTTTGCTACGGCTTCGAGAAGTAAGATAATCAATGGTCGCGAATTTATAAACAGCATGGCAATAGCCTAAACTTATGGTCTAAAGATACCATTTGCTTCTATCAGATATGGTCTAAAGCAGGCATGAGCTTGATAGGCATCATCTCTGGATGAAGACAACAGCACTGTCGAGTATATGGACAAGACCAAGACGCTTACATTCAACTGGCCCTTGCATCGGATCGATTGTAAAGCCTCTCACCTAGCCTAACACCGCCAACTCGCTTCATCGACAAGACTTATTTACTTGGTGTTCTTCTTTCCGTGCTGAGTCAGAATCCATACAAATCGATACATATGTTTCGCAGCCATCATCGGCTAGATCAAGGCTGTACTTTTATAAAGGTCATTTTGGATATCATACTGCACAATTATCTGAGTGAAAATCACCGAAATCTAGGGATTTGTCCCATGCATTAAGGTTCAGCAAAAGTAGACGTCATCCGATTGTCTAAATCTGTGTCGAAATACGGTGAGTATCGTGTGATCCGAAAAGCAGGCACCGAATTGATCATTGGTAATTATATAAACTACGAGAACTCACACACTCGATTGTACGATTGACTCTATCTGCGACCAAATTGTACGATTGCAGATGCGCTAATGAGGATCATGAGAGTATGGCTACAATCACAATAGCCGCCGATCAATCAGACGGGACTATCAACTACCACTTTATTTGCACAGTAGGAAAGACGATTTGGAAGAAGGTTCAATTGGGAGGAATGCATGGATTGAAGTCTTTATGTTTCTGTAACGCTCAGTCGGTGACTTTACATACTTGCATTTCTGATGCGGTACATAGAATGGTGAATAAATAAATATAAAGTAGATTTTGATGAGGTTTGTTGTACATGACCAGAGGACCCGTCTCGATAGTATTTCGTAAAAGGTATCACCGCTCCCTCTGTCCCTCAAAGTTGGGCTTCATTGTGCAGGACCTAAGTCGATCATCTAGATGGACAGGAGAAGTACAGATCGATATGTGTCACACACACAAGTGTTCTTGCAAAATACAAAAATCCATTCTATCGCCACCTCCTCCGTTCCCTGCGATCTTATTTGTGAGTATTCATCCCAAACACTCTCATTGACATTGTGGCAGTTGACCAAAAATATCCGATATATCATTAACAAACCCGCAGTTCGATCCATTACATGTTAGTATTTATATCGGGAATCACGAGTATATAACAGGAATACAAACATCGCTGCGATCGGAATCAGATCAATTTTTATTGTGCTTCATCTACTCGTATCAAAAAAAATTCTCAAGCAAACACGCTGAGGGTGTAAATGATCGCACCACCACAGATGATTAGAGCTGGAGTCTTGAACGCTTGTACTGATGTAGCCTCGACTAATGTCATGACTGGAGGCAAAATGAGCATAGCCAGCAATACTTGGAGAAAACTGGAAAAGTAAGCATATTGAAGCAATGGGAAAATCATTGCTGCCAAGAAAACGTATGCACTGCCTTCCAAAGTGTGCATATGTACGCGCCACGAAAAACACTCCCTTGATTTGAACGCATGCGTTCCGAGCGTCGTGCCAATTGTATCAGCCAGTCCAACACCAACACCTGTTATAAGCACAAGGATAAACAGCAATGAAGCTTTTTCAGCAAGAAGCCACACAAAAAACAGAAGGGTAAGCATCCCGGGGACGAGATTAAAAGCAATGATTCGTTGCAAAGTATTTGGTCGATCTTCAGGGCAATCCAGTGAATTAAATTGCAGCATAAAGAACGTAGACTTATCACGAATAGGTTTGATAAGAACCACAAATGTCAATAAACAAAAGAATGCTCCCCATGCCAGACCCAGTAATGTTCGATGTTCTGCCTTGACCGCAAGAAAAATCAAGTAGGTGGCAAAAAGATGAAATTTCTGAGTATAAACCACTCTGAAACGATTCGACTTGCTCATCGCAGTGTAGCCTCGCACATCAATCTCGCAACAATGCCGACATACACTCCCACAACATAATGCGACCACCATAAGCACAGCGAACTTAAGCATTTGCATCAACCAGAAATGCGTAGAGTGCAGCAATTCGTGCTCATAGAAATAGGTGAGAAGTGTTAACACACTAGCAAGTAAGGCCATACCGACCAAGAATATGATTTCAAACTTTTGGAAGCATCCTTGGCCATAAGAATTCGCTCCTTTTTGACTGAGCAATACATTTTGACCTTGATTAAGCGGAGTCGATTCATTGTCAGCACCATGGGTCGACGTTGGCGCGTATCGTGGTGATGATCGCGAACTCTTCCAAACAATCTTCAAAACGATGAAAAATGCCGCACAAAAAACGATTGGCAACGATACGAGTACACCTGTTTGGAGCATTGTGACATCGTTTGGCCAATGTTTCGAGTGTTCATGGGGAAGCGTTGGCAAAGGAGATTGTGGGGATGCTGGTGTTGGAGGAACAGAACTTGGCGAAGGCTTTGATGCTGCGACTGGCCCACCAGGAATAGCATTGGGGACAGCAGCTTTTGAGGATGCAACAGCTGGCGGTGATTTTGTGGCTACTGCATCCGCTTTTGGGGCTGTGGGTTTCGATGGATCGGTGGTGGTGGGTTTTACGTCAGGTGTCGGATGTACTGCGTCGGGGACCGGTGGGTTCACAACAGGCTTTGTAGCAACAGGTTTTGGGTGTACGGCATCTGGAACGGGTGGGTTCACCACAGGCTTTGTAGCCTCAGGTTTTGGGTGTACGGCATCTGGGACGGGTGGGTTCACCACAGGCTTGGTTGCATCTAAGGTGACAAGTTGCGATTTCAATCCCATTCGTATTGTTGGAGACATATCGCTTCTGACGTCACCAGTTGTCAACAGATTTGATTATGACCATATTTAGGTTTTCCAAATACTAAATGATTCTGGTCCACTAATGGATTATCGAATACTAGAAAAAAATCGAAGCTCTTGTTGGCGTCATTCAATCCTAAGCCAGTCAAATACTTCTGGAAATTGTCCACGATTATGATTGGACAGTCAAAGTGCCACGTAACCCGCGCAGTTGGGATGCTGTTATGAGTCCAGAATCGTTTTAATCTAGATCGACTAATTTCGAGCCGACTTATCTGTTAGAGATTGAACTTGCGTGGCAGGTTCTATTGTTCGAAATTACTCATCGTTAAGTGGTTACAAAAAGTAAGAAATACCTTGCAGTATATAACTTGATGCCACATCACATCAGTGCGGCTACATGATAAATAACGTTTTTCCTTGGGTCGGATAGTGAAATAGCTTAGAAAATGCCAGTCTAACAATAAGATTCACGGTGTTCAAAGACGTTTATATCAGGTATGTTGGAAAAATGCACCTTTGTATTTCGACACGTTCGTCAACTTTATTAAACACAATGAAATTAAGTAACATGATGCGACAGCAGAACAACGGCGAAACAAGAAGGGCCACGATTGGTGGATCGCAAAGCCGATGTCGAAGAATACATCACCCGCACCTTTGTTCACTCGATGCCGCAATGTTCGACCTATTCGATCTAGTAGCTCCGACCCAACGGCTATCTTTTGTTGAAGTCGCATGCCACCGGATATTCTGCCGAGAGGCTCGCACAGGTTAACAAGTGGTGTACGTATCATTTGTTTCGTATAACGCACAATACAAAAGAAATGGAACAATCAAGCTCTCGAACAGCCCGCAGCAATTTGATGACGCATTTTGCAACATGAAGCGAGTCGATGGAGCCTAGCTCCGCCTGCTGCACCGAAGAAAAAAAAGCGTCCGAAGTAATTGGTTCAATTGAAGGGAAAAAAGCCCATGATGATCGACGCATTGTCCTCCGCCGCAAAGGTCCAAGGTACAAGGTTTGCGCTGAAGTCTAAGGATGTGGACAATTTACTACGGAGCAGCCTCCTGCAAAATGATTAGCATCAAACGGATCTGTAGTATGCCATGAGGATCTATGACGACGACAAAGATACATTGCAGCGAGGTATGGAGCAGAGTTTCAGCTCGAGAAATAAGCGACAAACGCGACATTGACACAGAAAGAGCTATAAGTTTGCATATAGGAGGAAAGCACTGGAGCTGTTAAAGTCGATACACCAAACACACAGATAACGTGGTGAAGAATTGTCTGCCACGAGACAAATCTTCTCGAACACGATCAGAAGGGATGAGCAGTAGCTGATTGCCCGCAGGGTCATCCAAGAAGATTATTCGTGCTCGTTCATACTTGAAGCGTTGGCGAAATGAGAACAAACCCCAGATGTTGCAAAATAAGTAGAAATAGTAAAGCTTTCAATCTTCATGAGAAGAGCTTTTACTATAGCAGCCCCGTTTGCAACGTCAATTATTTGCCATTATTTCGATAAAGTCTCAACTATTAACGAGCACGATAGGAATGCGCTGTGTCTCGTTGCTCGTAAGCTCAATTCCTTTAGAGTGCGTTCAGCGCACCAAGGATGGAAGTGAAAGCATTGTAGATGAAGTTGGTAAAACGTTTCTTTGTCAAAAGCTCCGAATCCAACATGATCGATTGCTCCAAGGAAGCTTATATAATTGTAATATGCTGCTTTGCCGCTCACTGTCTTCATATTTTGTGAATTTCGTCTCCTTGCACTTGTGGTTGAGAGAATAAAGTGGTATAAAGAAAAACCAGTTCGCATGTGCTTAATACATATGAGTGTATTGAATGGGCATCGTTTGTGTGAGCAATTGGCTAAAATCGTAAGTAACTAGGACTCAAGAACTCGTGCACCATCAATTGAGATCATTGATACAAAATTACCAAAGCTTGTAAGGTTAGATCTATCGCAATTTTCGATCACGTCACTGTGTAGGGTTGAATACAGTTTTAGCAGGACGGAGTACGATTTGTCTCATTTGTAGTACCACTACAAGTTAGAATAAGGGACAGACTCTGCAGTTCAAAATAAACTCCAAGTGGACGCTGAGGTACTGATTGATGCAATTCAGAGCCATATGTATACAGCTTTGGAACGTGATACTTCTATTGCAGCGGACTAGCGTACAATCCTTGACTAGCCAATGACGTGTGCTATATAGCGTTTCGATCAATGGCCACAATTTGTCTAAATAAACTCTGCGCGTTAGCTGCTAGTTCCTGATACGTGCCTTCCTCTGCAATTGTGTGATTTGATATAACTGCAATGCGATCGGCCGATTGTATTGTCGAATGGCGATGTGCGATCAGTATCACTGTTCTTCCCTTTTTCACTTTATTAAGGGTCTCTTGCACATATCTTTCACTTTCTTGATCTAATGCGCTTGTAGCTTCATCAAGAATCAAGATTTTAGGATTCTTAATCAGCGCTCTGGCAATTGCTAACCGCTGCTTTTGACCTCCAGATAGTGATTGTCCACGTTCACTTACAAGAGTATCGTATCCTTGATGAAAAGTCATAATGAACTCATGAGCATTCGCTTGTTTGGCAGCTTGTACGATATCCTCAAAAGTGGGAATTTGTTGGTGGCCATAGGCGATGTTTTCTCGTATGGAGCAGGCGAATAAAGGTGGTTCTTGAGGTACCTGGATAAGAAGATGTTGAGGGAAATGCATTTGAAGAGAGAGCAAACGTATCATGTACCGCGCCAATAATTCCTCGCAACTCATCGATCGGTAGAGTTGCGATATCAATTCCATCCAGCGTTATTTTGCCACTGCATCTGTCTAGATTGTACACATACTTGAGATACGTGAGAATGATTAAGTCGAACAAATCTCTTACCACTGTCAAGTTCATAAAAACGTGCGAGCAGTGCAACTATAGTACTTTTGCCACAGCCGCTTGGACCAACGAGTGCGACACTTTCATTGGAACAGACATCCAGATTCAAATTGACCAATATTTGTGAATCAGGTCTAGTGGGATAGCGAAAACAAACGTCCTGGAATTTTATTCGTCCATGAAGAGGATGGGGGAGCGTATTTGTACCCGTCAGGGCACTTATATTTGGTTGACGATGTTTAAGCTCGAATAATCGAGTTGAAGCACCAATTCCATTTGTCAAGTTCGAATAGAATTGCGACAATCCAGCAAATGAAAAGCCGACATAGATTGTGTACATCATAAAGGAGGTGAGCTCCCCTGTTGTGAGTAACCCGTTGGCAACCAAATGACCACCATACCCAAGCACAGCCAACGTGCTCATTTTCACGGATAAGTCTACTCCTCCAAAGAACGCAGCACTTGCTTTCGACCGTTTACATGATAGCGACAGCGCATCACATAGTCTGGATTCATACTTCTGGATCTCGTGGTGTTCTTTAGCAAACCATTTGACAACTGAAACATTTGTAAAGCAGTCTTCAGCAGACGCAGTAGCATCACTTAGTTTCTTCTGTACATTCGAGGTTAAAGACTTGACGAATCGCCCGTACGATACACCAGCAAGTGCAAGTGGTGGGACAGTTATAAGCATGATTAGGCCGAGTTTCGGACATGTGACAAAAAGCATTGAAATACTACCTACAGCTTGCCCCATGCTCCGAAATCCTTGTGACATATTATCACTCAAAAGGGTGCCAACCAAAGTGGTATCGGCGCTAAGACGATTGATCAATTCACCTGTTTTAGCAGCATCGAAAAACCCCAGATCTTGCTTCACAATACTTTGGAAAGTATCCTGTCGCAGACGATTCGTAATGCGTTCTCCAATCATGTTGCTGGTGTGTACTCGAAGTATATTTGCGATGGAACCTGCTGCAAAAATACACCCCAGCCCTCCGAGTACGTACGGAAGTTGCATGATGTCATTCACAGCAGCGAGATCCATTACTTTTCCAATTCCAAATGGCACGCACATTGTAACAGATGTTGAAACGCTCAACGTGGTAAGCGATACCATTAATTGTCGTTTCTCGGGTTTGTATAATTTGAGTAATCGTCTCAGCTCGAAATATTTGTAAACTTTGGACTATCAATTGATGTAAGTCTGATGAGACAATAGGATTCAAGGTACCTTTTCGTGTTTTGACTCGTCAACAGCAGAAGTTGATGCAAAAGAGCGGATTGATTTTGGGTTATTAGCCGGTCTAATATTCGTTTTGGTTCTTATTTGCCAAATCCTATAATTTTGGCAGACATTCCTCTTATTGATATTGAGACGCCGGACAGCTGAGTGATGCATGAAGCAAATATATAATACAATACAATGCACTGATTTACCGACACCCTCAAGTTCGTTATCTGCGATTAGAACCGCACAAAGCGATAAGTTTTGTACCGATGCCAATATATTACTACCATTAAGAGAGAGAGTGTTCAAAATGAATGAAATTGGCGGATTGAAGCATGTAAAGCGCATTTGTTTTCAATCAATTCTTCGAACACAGATTAAACGTTTGTGCACCTGAATTTCAGTGCTTTTATTCGCATTGTCGGGTTCGTTGAACTTACCAAATACAGATACAAGAGAGAGCCCACGATGCAGCAGGTAAACAAATATTCCAGGATGTCCGAACAGAGCAATCGACAAATGGTAGTGGTGAAGTCTCTCATCATATAAAAAATTACTGATAACAGGTGCTCGGAGGAATGCGTCAACGAACCTCATTGCTCAGCTACATCGCTGCTCATCAAATCAGACTTTTACTCCCGTTAATCAAACATTAAGGTACCAGAATGGCTGACGCACAAGGACTGGTACGCTGAAACAAAGTGTGGATTTCCCAGTGTATTTCGATTATAAACATATTGCTTTTCACCATCAAGTTGCGTGAGAAACGACTCTGATTCTATCGGTCAAAACGTCATGATAATAAAAGTGAATACGGATTCCTCGTTCACCACCTGAATTAGCCGATACGGGAGGGCACTTTCTTATAATTTGTTACAATGCGTCATAATGGTAGATCAACGCAAACAGATCTGCAAATTCGCCCTATGGATGATGAATTATTACGACGGCTGCTGAGTACAATGAAAGTATAATTCAATGAGGATGCCGTTAAAGCATTGCACACAATCTTACGAATAAATGTTCAGCCTTCACCCGATTCGCGTCGTGGAGGCCGTCTATACACGATCTCACCAGCCAAGAACGTCCTGATTCAACTATAAAAAATAGGCCGAAATAAAGCTCTTTATTGTCTGAAATATTATCTTTTCCTGGTTCGAGTTTCAAACTTTAGTCCGTATCAAATATCAGTGGATTGGATAACAGATTCTGCTCGCGAAAATTCAAGACACTTTCATCATACTTTTAGCGTTGCAAAGATGAAAGCCGCATGCTTCTATCACTTAACCTTCCTCCTCGTGAATAAAGACGTGATAAGTTCACCGTGAGGAAGCCTACGGTAGTCGAGCAGAATAAGCAAATAGGAAAGAGATAAATAATCGTTATGTACAATACATTGATTCAAATCAAGATGAATAACGATGAATACATCGCAGATGGCAACTAGAAATGTCGGTATAAATAGATTAGATGGTCGTCTTCTCTATAGCGCAAAAATGTCAAAACAAATCTAACATACATACAGAAATATATGCGCACGATATCGCTGCATTAAGACATTTATGTCTTGCGAGTCAATGAGCCCCAAAGTCATTATGCCAACTGAGAGAAATGCAGCCATGCAATTGAGCCTACGACCTGAACCAGCAATCTTCCGTATAGAATCTTTTCCTCTAGCGAATCCCACCTAATGATTGAAGCAGCGAGCACGGCGATATGCGTGGTCCGATGGGTTAGGTACCGTTGACGTATCTAGTTAAAAGCCGGTACGCCTATAACGTATCAGGTCAGGACTTTGGATCGACAACTTACTAGATATCGGTGCAAGGTCTCTTTCTAGATTTTCGGAAGGAGAGGATTTCAAGTTTAAAAATATACGTACTTTTACGAAACAACGCGAATCAATCAAGCTATCGACATATTTGTCGTCTGGATTGCTTGACGGAGGATTTGTGGAAGACAAATCACGACGAAGACAGTACAAAGTTGAGTTTAGCTAAAGTAATAGTCGTTGCCGAGGTCTGGCAAAGAAGAACACTCACCAGTTGAAGACATGAGTACCAACCAGAGGACGTATGAGAAGTTGATAGAATAGCGTCCGACTCTGAGGAGCCCAAACCAAAACAACCTGAGCATTCCGGCGATTAGATCCAGCTGGACCATTTAGTGAGGAACTCACAGATAGGAGATTGCAAAGGATGACGGAGGATTACGAGATGACATACGTCTCGGGAGATACTCGGATATCTAAATGCACCCAGCATCCAAATCACCCTATGTATAGAGGGGATACAGCAAAGGAAAAAAGGGATTTCGTGAAGCGATAACAAGATTATCAAAGCACGCTGCTGGCGTTCGAAACATGTTCGAACAAGCCGTTCGTCATGCCAGTATAAGCCTGCGAGTATGAGGGGACGAGAGAACAAATATTAAAGTATGAACAAGACTGGATAAATTATTTTCGGGAAGCGGAAGAGCCGGATAATGGTGATTTTTCAAAGATCGATATAGAAATGCGTAAGGTAAGAATGGACACCACATTAGCGGATGCAGGATCAAGAATATCGCGGTTGAGAAACCAAATTTATAGAATCTTGGTCACCACGGATTGCAGATATACGTGGAACATGCGGATCCAACGCACTGTCAAATGGATGATCGATGGCATTGAGCCTCCAACATCCAAAAGAAAAACCGTGGACAAACTCGAAATGGACATCCACAAAACGAAGAAGGAAAACGCTGCAAGTAGTGTCAGGAGCTAATAAAGAATTTCATGGAGTCGGAACCGGTTTCAATGAAGGAATTATGCCACAAAGGTGTGAATATAAGGATACGGAAGCAAATAGGTGCGAAAGGCACAGGAACTTCCGCGAAAGAATTCTGGATAAGGATTGGACAGTTTTCTCCAGAGACGAGCTGAAGAGGCTATGGGTACTAGCTCGGGCGCAAGATCACGTTTCAAGTGTTTGAAGTGTGGAAATGAGCATCCCGTGAGAAGTTATCCTATGTGCGATCCTGAAGAAGCGCAAAGATTACTGAATAAACGCAAATGCCGGAACGAAAAAAAAACTGGATGTCGTTAACAAGTAAAAAATCAATCATTAAAGACTCCAACGGCTAGGGTAAAGACCACAGTGGATGGAATTGCTAACGTAAACGCATTTTTGGATTTTTGGATCTGATTGTCGCATGACATCAGTGGGTCTTGTGAAAGCGCTTTCGAAAGAGAAATTATCGCGATAAAGGTACTAAAAAACCTACTGAAAATCGAAACCGTGGGGCAGGCACCTCTGTGGGTGGAAAGTGAAAAAAATTGTTCTACTGCAGTGTGTGGAGTTTAGCAGAAGTGGGGGACCGCTGGTGTGAAGAAACCTGGAGATTCTCGTAAATGAGGAAGACAAGAGTCGATGTCACTTATAATGATAGAAATTGGTGTAGAAGATGAGCTATCCACTGATGAGATGTTGGAAGGGGCCAGAAAATGAAGAACGTATGGGATGAGAAAAAAGACACAAAACAAAATGCTCCGGGTTGCAACTCGCTGCAAGTTTGCGACGATAAACGCTTCGAAGATGAAGTGAAACTTATCGATGAGAAGGAAATTATTTACTTACACCAGAAGTGAGGCCATTGGATACACAGAAGGATCGTATTCTTATGATTTTAGGAGAAAGTAGAAGAAGCGAAAATCGCAGGTGCAAAACTGAATCTATTGATCGTTTAGGGACTTATTATTTAAATACCATGATGTGTTTCGCGTGAAGTTTGCTGCAGATCCTTCAGTCAAGGTGAAACCTCTCAAGGTCAGATGAAAGGAGGGTTCAGTCCCTATCATGGCAAAATCTAGGTGATATCCACCTCTTCATAGGGAGTATATGAATACGCATTTATCGTAATCAATGAAAGACGATCTGATGTATCGTAACTCAGATTCGCGATGGGGGAGTGCTCCTCGTATCGTGGGGAAGAAACAAATCGCAGAATACCGAATGACTGTGATTATACGGGCCATTGCAGTAAGAGCGCAAATGACATGACCGATGCCGCATATTGAGGTCGTTATGGCAAATTTGGAGGGACCAACTTGTTATTTCTCGCTCGATTGTTTCCATTTTTATTTGCAGTTCCCTTTGGATAGAGGCAACGAAGGATATTTTACTGTGGTGGCACCGAGTACATCGTTCACGGCGAAGCGAGTCATAATGGGACCGACAGATGTACTGCTTATGCGCAATATGTGGCCAAAGAAGTTACTAAGCCAGTGATCAGGAAAAGGGTACATACATGGCTGGACGATGTTCTAGGATATGAAAGTACAGTTGCACAAGTGCTGGATATATTACACGTGGTCTTGAAGAAATAGAATGCATATGGTGTCAGCCCAGAAAAATGTATATTAATCGCATATTCCACAATATGGTGTGGGAAGAAATTTCAATCGAAGATTTTGGTCATTGTGAAATCCACGTACAAGAAAACTCCAAAGACGGCGGCGGAGCTGCAGCATTTTTTATGTAGTGTAAATTGATTGCGAAACAACATTCCGAACTATACAACATTGGTAAAATATCTACATAAAGTTCTAGAAGCAGCCGCAAAGGTGGCAGGTGGTCTTAGAAAAAACGAAATCTTATCCATGTGCTTTAAAAGACCACGGACGGACATATAAACAAAGCGAATGTCTAAAAAAGTGAAGAACGAATTGTACACAATGGTGCCTATGGCACATCCACAAGATACTCGTAATACATGTGTTTATATGGATGCATCGCAAGATCAATGGAGAGCTATACTAAGCATATGCAATAGTGGAAATGTGCAAAACATTGGAGTGTATATTGCTGAGAGCAAACGGTTTTCATGTCTTTACGGATCATAGAAATTTATAGTTCATCTTCGATCCAGGGAGTATTCACAATACTATGGCCAGATATATAGCTGACAAGCTACAGCGTTCGGACATAGTGCTGCAAATATTTCGATATACCGTGGAGCATGTGGCCGGTCCAAAAAACGTCTTGCCTGCTATCTGTTGAAAAATGGCAATGTGGTCTACGCGATATTCAAGAGGTCAGCGACGGGCGATTGTTCTCCGCTATGACGGCATTTAACGAAGGTGCTGGTAAAATAGTGCGCGATGTTGTAGTCTGTATCCGGAAGAATACATAGGAAATGCATGTGATAATAGTCAGTAACAGTTTTACATTTGCATTCAAGAAAAGAGTCTAGTATATGAAAATAAAAGTTTATGAGCCCAAAGACACCTATCGTTCCCACGCGTGCTAAGGGCACGCAAACGACACCAGGCGACCGCAGCCGGGTTGGCGTATCTTCACACACCGAGACTGCAGAGGTAGCTGCGCGTGAGATGGGAGATGTATCCAGTAATGTAAACCTCAAGATACTCGATCCATTGACGGCCATACAAGAACGCATGGCTCGCTTCGAGCTATCGCAGCAAAAACGAGAAGAGGACGAGCGCAAACTACTGCATTTCAGTCCGCATTTGTGAGAAATTTCGGATTGTCTCACATGGGGATGAATGATTCTGCATAATCCACCTATGCGAGACCCTGTAGCAAGGGCACTGCAATTCCACAGCTTAATGTACAGCAATTCAGCTATGCCTTACGCGAGATGTCGTAGCGTGCACCTGCTCAGCCCAAGTACAGCCCACCTCAGATGGTTCAGTGTGGTATACCGGATGCTTGGCACAGGAAGCTGTCGAAACGATCGTTCGATGGTAAAAAGCTCTACGAAGGGCTAGTTTTAAGTTTCAGGACTGGATTATCGTTTCGGTAGACAGCTCTTGCTAAATCAGATGGCCTATGGTTTTAATTGGTCGGATGAATTCAAGGCTGATCTCCTAGGACATTATTGAGTGGTACTGCGGAGCGTTATTACCATAAACAACCTGAGACATGGCGGCAACAGCAGCCGATGCTGCAACATGTCATGGAAAGACTCCACCAGACATTCAAAAGAAACATCACTCAATCGCAGGCTACAAAGTTGCTTACGGCCAGCAAGGACTCGAAGCGATTGTGGCCTGAACATTCCTTGTATATCGTCGCAGTCAATGACGCGACCGGTAGCACAGAGGCGCAGGATCTCGAGAATGTTGTCTAGTACGCCTCTAATGATCTCCGTCATGTAATTATGGCCAAATACGACAATAACCGTACTGAGTACTTGTACAGGCGATTGGAATCGACTTGCGTGGCGCCGAGACTATCGAGCAAGACGTTCTTCCATATGTTGGGACTTGCAGCGAAGAGATGAGAGATGAGACTAGGACATGCCACAACTTCAGCAAAGCCGAAGATATTGCGGTGGACTGCCTCGATGAGAAGACGAAAAGCGGGGGTAGCAGCAATTGACGCGGTGTGCATATGACTTTTGCTGTAGTCAATGACAAAAATATTGTTCATTGTTGATGGATTTTGGACAGAGGGCCCAAAAGACACCTTGTGTGCGATGAGCGAAAGCTTGAACGACCCCCAAAGCGACAACGAGCGCGTGCAACCAGATGGACAATCGCTACGGGTCAAGAAAGTCGGGCCCATGCTTTTCCAGGTGACATCTTCTGCCAGGCCTTGCACAGAGCTCTTGATCGACGTGTGTTTACTCGCACCGTTAGCCACGAGAAGTATTATCTCATATGGAAAGCTGGAGAAGAAGCATTTTAAGCTCATGTATGAAAAGGGTCGTCGTTCGCTGGTGGATTCCAATACTGGTACGGTGGTTTTGACGTTCATCTCATTAATCAAGTGCTTGAAGTGCAAAAAAAGTCAAAGCTTTGGGCGAGGAGCCAATTGATGTGACCAAGGCAGTCATCAACAAAGAAACGACTGACGATCTAAAGACGAACGTTCATGTTGGTACGCTGATGCAGTTTCACCGTCGTATTGCATACTTGTCATACCACATTATTGGGAGTATGGCGAAGGACCCAGGAACTGGCATCAGATTGAGCAATAAGACACGTAAAAAGGTTTGACTTGCGCACAGGGAAAACAGACAAAGGACTCGGGAAAGAATTCACCTATCGAACAGAATCGCTGGGGTGATATGCAGCGTTTTAAAGGCTCCGATAGCCCTGAAGGAGCGACTTAAAAACCGAATTTGGTAAATGTTGGCAGCCTCAAGTCTAATTATTGCCGTGGGTTCCTGGCTAGGAACAAGGATGCGGCTGCCGAAGAGTTAGAAAATTCTGTTTTTCTTTGAAGTAATGTTCGACTGTTAAGTTTATATTTTGCTCACGGCCGGTGGTGCGAAAACCAAATTTCGACTTATTTTGCAAGAGAAATGGAGTCGCGTGGCAAGTCTCTGATCCAAGTAATCATGCGTTGAATGGTATAGCAGAACGCATGCACATGACTATTTTAAATATGTACCGATGCAGGATTTTTGCAAGTTGATTGCCGTCGTATTTCTGAGGCGATGCCGGGGAGTACGCGGCGTCCATTCTCAATATAGGCGCAAGCCGCGTCAACACATAAAGGGCATCGCCGCTTGTGGTTTGGACTAAGAAGATCTCGTAATTGAGATCTATTGTCACTTTTGATCCCGTATGTAGCGTGTACAGGGACCCCCGCAAGAACTCTCTGGACAGAGATCGAAACTTGGATTTATTGCTGTCAAGCGCGACGAGAGGAAGGGATATAGTTTGTCTTTGAAGAAAGATAAGGTGGTGATTATAACGCAGCATATCAAGAATATTGAGACTCTGACTGAAGCTCAGAACTGTCAATTCCAGCGTGAGTTAACGTCAGGTGATGTCGCTGTAGAAGAGGTGAGAGTACCGTGCACGATATGACTCATGGAAAAAGGACGAAGAAGAAGACGTTAGAGATCTAGGCACGTGATACGCTTGACTACACGATCAACAGAACTTGCTGGACAGAAGAAGGAGACATCACAAAAAAGTAGTTAACCATATTGTTGAGCGTGATTCACGAACCTATAGTCAAGCAATGAATAATTCCAAGGTGTTGGAATGGAATAAAAATGGAGGAAGCGATTTCCTTCCTGCTTCGCCTAGGAGTTTTTGAAGTCATCAAGCGACGTCAAGACCGCGATGCGTTGCATAACAAGTTACTTTACAAGACAAAAACTGACGCCGAAGCTCAAGTCGAGCGTTTTAAGCTCGTCTTGTTGCTTGTGGAAAAGAGAAAAGGATTGGGATCGATTATGTTTTTACCTTCGAGGCGGTCA
The DNA here is from genome assembly GCA_905220665.1 of Albugo candida. Lineage (NCBI taxonomy): Eukaryota > Oomycota > Peronosporomycetes > Albuginales > Albuginaceae > Albugo > Albugo candida. The sequence goes on along the minus strand of CAJNAR010000040.1, from coordinate 21,916 downwards.
TGAACATGCCTACCGTCAAAATGGTACTGACGTTGGCAACGCTTTGGGGTGTTCCAGCTCAATATGCCAACGTGCCAAAAGCCTTCGCGTAGTTGGACAAGGAAAATGATTTGGATTTTTTTCTACATGTACTAGGCGGTATGGAATTGACAAGTCTTGAGCTCAGTGAGTTGGGGATTGAAAGCGCTGCAGAGTCCGTATTGCGACTAAAAAAGACGCTTCTTGGCCTTAAGCAGACCGGCAGATTGTGGGGTAAATTAATTCATGACAAACTGACTGAACCTTGATTTGGAACTGAGTCCCCGACATGTGCCTTCATTACAGACTCACTGATAAAATGTCACTGCTGTTGCGTCTATGTTGACAACCTTCTTTTTGTTAATTTCGGTAAAAAGGGGAAGCATTTTATCAGGATTAACAGTCCCCTACGGGTCACTATTCACGACACTTCAAATTATGTGTCATAAAGACTCATAGTCGTCGTTTCGTATGTCGTGCATTCTGCACACTCGGTGCTTCAACTAAATGTACGTTTCAACACTTTCAACATCGACGCCCGCTGATTTGATGGAAGAGTTCTTCCGGTGCCTTGAATCCTGGTCGATCTAGCAGCTTGTTGCAGTCAAGAAGTTTCTTGGGATGTGTTCCCACCAGAACAAGAGCGGCGGGTATGACTTGCAACAGGAGGAGACGACTGACCAGATACTCCGTGATACCGGGATGGGCTCAGTCAAAATCGTGCGAACGCCAACTGTTGTAAAGAAAACCTGGGCGACGAAAATCCGCTACTGTTTCAAGCAGTGACGCTAACCAATGATCAAGGCGTTCCAGTCTCTTGGAGGAAGCTCAATTTGGGTGATGCGATGCAGTCGTCCGGAAATCGTATTTGCTGTCCATAAGGCAACGCGAACAACATATCAGCATAGTTTACGTGACTGGAACCTCGCAAAGCCCATTGTATAGTACGGTACTGAAGGGTAGCAAGACGCTCAAGCTTCGCATGGTCGCAAAGCCAAGCAGTGGTGCTAAGCTCAATCTGCAAAGTTTAAGTGACGCTGAATTTGCCTCGGATAAACCAGAACGAAAGTCGTTGAGCAGTCGTGAAATTAACGAAATTATTGTCAGCTGCGAATGCAAAAACAAGGGGGAGGTACTTATCCACTATGGGGGCGAAATTTGTCGTCGCTTCTGACTCAGCACGTGAGCTACGTGTGTACGAGTTGTTATGAAGCTGAATGTCCATAGCAGCCTCGATTCCTATGATGGTAGACAACCAGGATGTGATCAAGCACCTGGAAGGTGAAGCATCTCCTACGAAGACAAAGCACATAGACATTCGGGTAAAGTTTGTATGTGATCAAGCGAGACGGGGAATCATTATAACACGCTACGTACCTTCCGATAAGATGGTAGCCGAGGTATTGATGGAGGTGCTCGATTTCCCTAAGCTTTCCAACATGCGCGCACTCGTAGGCCTGCAGTGACGACAGCACGAGATGTTGAAAAATGGTGATGTGGTTCACGCGATATTAATGGAGGTTGGCGACGGGCGACTCTCCGCCGCTATCACGTCATTAAACGACCGTGCTGTTTGACATAGTGCGCGATGTTTGTATGCGGACAGGATACACAGGAAATACATTGGATAGAAGTCAATAACAATTTCATATTTGCACTCAAGTAAAAGAGTCTGGGATATAAAAGTAAAACTATCTTGGTGGGGATTTGGAGATAATGAAGGTGTAAAGCAGAAAGACGAATGTTGTGGATCAGAAGCTGCTTTACCGCTACAAAGTAACGAATTTAAGTGGCCAGTAGTGGCCAGCACTGGATGAGACAAGAAGAATTTCGCAAAGAGAGATTAGGACAAATCGCCATCCAAATTTCCTAATGGTTAAGAAGCGGCTACCGTGGACGGATGCAAGGGGACGTATCTGGATACCAGAAAATGTCATTATATTACAAAAGCGACTATGTGTGTTAGCGCATGCGGGATCAGCAGGACATAATGGAATTGATACGGCATTAGATTCAAAATGTGTCATACGGAAAACGATAAAAGCTGGTACAATAGATTCGTAAAAATGCTTACATTGTATAATGGCAAATGGCCAAACATGTCCACGACCATACACGCGACAAAACCAAATGAAGTTTTACATTTTGCTTTATTGTCGATGACAAAAGGATTGCAAGAATTTACGTACGTACTCGTACTAAAGGATGGTATGAATGACGTTGTGAACTTGTAACAGCAACGGTGGCGAATACGGAGGTGATGGTTCACGAATTGATAGATTTGATCAAATGATATTGTGTCGTCTTCTTATGTGTTTCGAATCAAGGCTCGCAATTCAAAAATGCAGCTATGCAAAAATCTTATTGTCCGTCGGAAAACGGGACCGCGGAGGTCATCAATCGGCAGTTAAAAAAAAGGCGATGGGATCATTATTGATGGAACACCAACAGAAACAGATTGTTAATTGGTCTAATTTATTACCTCTCTGTCAATCTACGATAAATCATCTACCGTCACGTCGACTTGGAGAATATGCGAGTGAGAGAAGAAACGTTGAGCTTTGCTGATTGAAGATTAGAAAATGGGAACACAAAACTGGCAAGAACTGGGATAAATACTGCGCATTGATTGCGTGAGCGGATTCGGATTTGTTCGTTTGATGAAGCATTCCACTTGTTGATGAAATTCTCTCGTTAGTGTACGAAATCTTTCTTCCTGTGCAGTAAAGGCTTTTACTACGTTGCAGCAGAAAGGATCCAATCAGCGTACGGTATCATCCATCAGTAATAGGTTTCTATATTACTAGATTTAGCCTAATGACTTCTTTAGTTGCCTGGGCTGTGTTTAATAAGTAATACACATACAAAAAACCTTTTGTGGAAACACCTGTGAGAGATGATACTATGTCTTCTCGTCGATAGCCTTGTACTTGTAGTGCCGTGGATTTAGTTCAAGGTGTCTATATTGCTAGAATTAGACGTGTATGAGTTCTCTGATGCCTAAACTAAAATACATACAAAAATACAAGCGAGGTTGGGCTAGAAAAGTCTACATCGAAGTTCAGCGTGCGGGAATATGAAGACTTGACCTCATCCCCACTTCACCAGTAATAATAAGTAGAAACGCTAATCATCACCGACTAAGAATCTTTGACGTCGTGTCACCTGAAGTAGACTGGGCCGAGCAGAGAAATAGCTCCGTGCTAAACCAGTATGTTGATAGGACTTTAATATTATCTCAATTGCTCGAGATGCACTATACCACAGCACTGTCGATTTTAAATATCGGAAAGGGGCAGTCAGGGTGCTATAAATCACCAAAACAGTAGTAGAAGTAGGTGTTAAAGTGCCTTGGTTGAAAAGTGTGCGTTCAGATCCGTCCAAATAAAATGAATTGCAACCGCAACTAATGTTTTTCAAAGATCCTCTTGCACTAGCTGAAAGGGTTTCCACACATAACTAAGTGCAGGAATCCATGCGCACGCGATGTGTGACCATCGTGGTTGGACAGTAAAGAAGCTTATCCAAGATGGAAAGAATACTTCCCAAATTGCCTTTTCCTGTTGCAGTCTATAAACAAATGCTGGTAACTTTCTACATCCCCACAATGCTTCTGAGTTCACAGAATGATTTCTGGATGTGAGTGCTGTAGAAAGCAAAACCGTTATCGAGCTAGTAAGATACAAAATGAGAGTCGGAGCTAGATATCCAAAGAGATTGATAGCAAGCTTCTGCGAACACGTTTAAATGACTTGAATGAATCATATGCTGAGAAGAAACTGAGAAATAAGTTGCACAACTCATTGCGATGTTGATAGGCTTGATTGCTATGCAGTCTTGGGTTTGCTATGGATGCATTGCGGCATAATTACAATGCTTTGAAGCAACATTGAATGCGCTTTATCAGGTGGCAGTGCCCTCCTAACAAATCCATAAAGTTTATAACGAGGAATCACCGGAAAGAAAAACTTCTTTTCCGAGAGTGGAATGCCAAATTGAACCGGATAGGCAGCCCTGTTTCCTGTTGGAACAGAACAACAACCCAATGCACTCATGCCGACGTGGTGATCTCGTGAGGATATCGAGTGATCTATAAGGCCCAAATTAGGGCAGAATGCATCGTGTTATCGCTATTCCAGGAAATGTCCAGTTGCTGGGTAAAGAATCACTGTATCCAGTATTAACTGTTGCAAAAACTTGAAGCGTTGTTTCTTCAGTTTTGTTTTGATATAAGGAACCTGATATCCACCGTCTGAATGAGGTAGGTACAAGAATAACGACTTGATCAGTTGAATGTGTGTTGAATCTCGCTCATACTGCCGACTCAAAGCAAATCTATTGAGCATCCACTGTCGGCGTCGAAGAAAATGTTGCGGAATGTTGAATTGAGGTGTAAAATGACAACTTTACAGCATTTACAAGCTGGACACAGTCTCGTATCAAGGGTGCTGAGGCTACTGCGATACGAGATTATCAACGAGGAGACATATTATCATCTCTCACAGGTATTTCACGAAACGATTTTTATATGTATGGATGTTATTCAAGATAGCCTAGGCAACTAGAGAAGTCAGTTAGTCTAATTCTAGTAATACAGACACCTTCAACTGAGGTGTAAAATGCAATAAACGTGATAACTCCCAGTTTGTGCCACCAGTAATCCTCCGCGAACTGTTCTGGCTCGACGGAACCACCGCAGGATCCCCCATAAAATTATCTTCTAAAATTAATCATCAAATCAACAACGGGTAATTGACTGAATGGAATTCTTAAGTATTCAAACGACTCGTTTGCTGTGAGTACTTCTACTTTGCAAATGGTTGACGTACTTGATTTTGATCAAGTGGAAGCAAAGCTGACTTGGACAAGTTGAGCTTGGTAACGAAACCATCGCAATATTCCTGGACGATCTCAACTGCGCCTCCACGCCACTGGCGAGGACGATAGTAATGTCGAATCGTCCGCAAAAAACTCGTTCCTGTATGTATTAGCGTGATGCACATTCCTTCATTCCTCCGCCATAAATTTCCAAGGGCTTAATTGTCAGGAGAAAGAGCAGTGCGGAGAGTGGGTCACCTTGTTTCACTCTCCTCGACGGATTGAGTTTTTGTGACGCGCTCCATTTAGCAATAACGAAAAATTCGTGTGGGTGTACACCACTTTGTCCACTTTATGAACGAATTTCCACAATTCTTTTTGGACAAAACCACAAGCATGTGCAACCAATCCACTCGACCGTACGCTTTTTCAAAATCGAGAAATGTTGCGTAGGCTCCTTCATCACCTTGAGGGACCAGATCCTGGAGATCACTCATGTATCGAATGTGATGATGTATGGAACGTCGTCGCATACTTGTTTTTTGGTCCTCGTTGATCAATTTCGAAAGCACTTTCTGAAGCCGGTACTCAAGTACCTTCGAAAGCACTTTGACATCCACGCATATTAATGCGATAGGACGATAGTTGCCAGGATCATCAAGGGATCCTTTTTTATGAAGCAACGTGATTGCTGAGATCCGTTGAGAACGCAGCAACGAGCCTCGGCGAAGCTGATGGTAAAAACCAATTTGAAGGCATTCACCAAAAACGCCTGGAGCAACTTGGTAGAACGCAGCCGGAAATCCGTTCATTCCGGGTGCTGAATGCCCCCACATATGGGTAATTGCTTCTTTTATCTCCAGTTTTGTTATTGGAGCAGAAAAAAAGGATTTGGATCATTTTCTCTTTATGGATTGAATTGATGTTTCTTTCTCTGTCGCACATGGACGCAGATCCGAAGAGTGAAATCAATAGGATTGTTCTACACTTGGCCATGATCAAGTAGGAGTCATTTCAAAGGTACTCTGAGACATATTGAGTCCACTAGTCAAAAGAAGTGGCGAGATGGTTGCTCCCTATTATTTATCTGATAGTCGAACATGGAGTCTAGACTATACCTGCATGAACCTCCTCAATCTTTGATGATAAGAGCGAAGAGTTTCTTCTCACGTTTGTTTTGCTTCATCTTAATTCAATTGGCGAAAAAGCTGCCACAGCTTCCTCGAATTTAGCTTGAGCATGACTGAACTACATTTCTTCCTGGCGAAAAATGATTTTTGCACTTGCTGTAATAAACGCCTTAACCGTTTCTTTCAAGTCCCCAGTAATTTCCAAGATACGATCCGCCTCTTCCTCAATCGCTTATTTGAGTACTAGAAAGTAGAATAATGATTTGGGACATTTCCAGTAACCATGACCTTAGAGTTGAGTTGGATTTGCGGATTTCGCAATATGCGCCGGATAATTACCCGGGTGAGGAGATAGACATAATTGGAATACTTGTAAATTGGCTGGAAAAGAGGTTGCGACAAAAGGATATAGTCCAGTCGGAGCTTTCGTGCTTGAGAGCCCCTAAAGACACGTGCTTCAGGATGATGTTGACGACAAGCATCCAAAACACGCAGGTTGGAAAGCCATTCTCAGAATGATAGTCGACTTGACGCGTGTCTGTATACACCACAGGAGCAATTTGAACTCGGACACAAGGATGTCTTCAGATCACCACAAAAGATGTGCATTGTGTTTTGTTTAAAATTTCCCGTTGGAAGTTGCTCGAAAAAGGTTTCCACTCCCCTGGAACCACCGCAGCATAAGCGCTGTGTAGATAGACAAGAGCTTCAATATTTTCAAACTTACACCCAAACATAGGTCTTGTACGGAGACACCGGCAATAGCTTGGGCACATTCAGATCCGTGAAGATAGTTGAAAATAGTTGTCATAAAAATGTTTACTCTTCCCAGAACGAGATGAGATTTCAGACTATTCGAATCGCCGACAAAAAAAGTTGATGTTTGAATGTGGAATGAAACTGAAACTGAAGTTGAAACGTCTTCAGGTGTTGACGATCGCGAAATGATAATCTTGTACGCAACAGATAACGTACTTCGATAGTATGTGCGTCATAAAAAGGTGACCATTCTTCTTGATTCCGTTTGTATTAAGGGAAGGAATGGTCTTGTTGCTCCACAATATGTTCTCCGACGAGCCTTTCTTAATAATAAGCCGAGAAGCCCCGGCGACTAGCCGTTGTTCCCCCTCCACCTCTGTCAGTTGCAAAAAAGATGCATTTTCAAGAAGGTAGAGCGTCGGTTATTGGAGAACTTCCAAGTAGACAAGTAGTGGGCTATCTCATTGAGCGTCAAACCATTCGCTGAGCCAGATTTTTTTTAATGGAAAGCGCAAGATCCAAAGCAAGTTGATTTGTGTGAAGCAATCTTTAATGATGCTCAGGAATTCAAATGAACGGCGTACCAGTAATGTAGTGGATCCAGTAGTCATTCTTGAACAGCATTGAATCTGTACACTACCCTCCGGAAAAGATTGTCGGCCCCCCAATTTTTACCACTTAATGAAACAAAGGCTTTGACTTCCTAAGCATGGTACACACACCTGATGAGTAATACGCCCATGAAATCTGGTACAAAAGCTTTACAGTATACAAAGCTGCATTCCTGCAGAAAGTTTTTCTCAATGATGATTTTATGATGAAAATAATCTACATAGAAAAAATACAATCTACCAGCGAGTAGAATCCCCTTTTGCTTCAATTACTGCTTTGATCCTCTCTGGCATGGAGTTAACAAGATGCTGTAGCCACTCTGGATCAATAGAAGACCATGTCTTTTTAGGTTGGAGCCATCGTTCTTCGCTGCTTCAAAATTTGGGGAGCTTTTGAATGGATGCTTTCATCTTTGCCTTTACATTCTCAATGGGATGGAGATCAGGAGAGTTTGCAGGCCATTCTAGCTTGCCAACGATGCGCTCGTTACGCCATTAATCGGGCGCTTTTGCGCGAGGGATAGGAGCACCATCTTCCATGAGTATGGCACTTCCAGGATTGGTAAGGCCTTCCCAGAAGCCATCCAACTCACCATCGTACACTTGTGCGTCAAAATCAGCTGCTATTTGACGATTTGGTGCCATTCGCACAAGCTGGCTTTTCTTGCTATCCTGAAAGGCACCTCAGACCATCATTGAAGAGCGACCTGACTTGTAAGAAGGTACCAGAGAGTCTGATTGGTACCTCTCATTGGTAGATGTTCTGACCAGAGGTCGTCGAAAATTCTTCCTAATTTCAAAGCTGACCTCATCAGTCCAGCGTATTGATTTCCAGAACACTATGTGGCTTGTACAAAAAGGCTTTTTAATTCCAACTCGAGCAAATAGACCAGCAGAATGTCAAGTCTCTTTGAGTGCAGTCTGACCAGCTTTAGTTGGCATATTGATGGTAATTTCGGCCAGAGTTGAACGTCTTGCACCCTTGATGCTCCGGAATAGAGCTCTGACGTCCCTTCCTGAAAGGTTTTTCGGCCTTCCAGGGCTTTTCTTTGGCATAACTGTGTTTTCTTTATGTCACCACTCCATGATGCGTCGCATCTGTCGCTGACTTGCAGGCAATTTCTGCAATTTTGATATCAGCCTGTCTCATTCCAACAATGCGCAAACGTTCCTCGGATGTCAAAGTATGTTTTTGTGCAATCTCAGCCATATTGTAAAGTTATTTGGGGCGCGGTAGTTCAAGCGCAAGCTTGCGGTTATGAGTCGAAAAACTAAGAAAAGCGGACAAGCTTTCCGGAGGGTACTGCACAATCTGTAAACAGTCTCGTACTGTGGTGGCTTGAGGCAAGCGCAATAAAAGATCGCCCCATACAATCAACTCTCACAGGTCTAATCATGAAACACTCTCTGCATGTATCATATTCACTAAATATAGAATAGGCATTTAAGGACCAGTCAATTAGTCTCATCTCAGTGATATAGACATCTCCTACTGAAGGCCTCTTCGAATGTGTATTATGCATGTAAAGAGCATCAAGATTGTTTCGGGTAAAATTTGGACGCGGAGAAGAAAAAAGTGAAAGCTTCAAGGGGTCAAGGTACTCTAAATGAAACGCCACAGATCAGACAGGGTAGAAAGGTTTGGAACAGTCGTCAAGATTGAAAAAATTTAGTTTTTCCCCTGAATTACAATACAGTCAAGCGCATCCAACAGTATACGATTGTCTAAGGTGTACTGGTTCACGCACAATTACCAAAGCAGCACTTTACTACGCCATCACCATAAACGAGGTGCTTCTCGAAGGAATCAAATCATGTGAGTCGGCATGGACGAGTGTGTATTCGATTATGATAAACCGACTATATTTACATTTCAATCCCTTCGAGCACGTTACCGTCACGACACGATGGATTCATCATATAATTTTAATATCGCAGATAGATATCATTCACAGAATAATTTTGATCAAAATTTCTATAAAACGCACCTTATCGCAGTTTTTTCAACTGTGGTTGATATAAAAGGCCACGTGTCAGGATTTCATGTATGATTTAATCATCTAGTCCCTTCATGGCTATAACAATAGATGCATGAAGCTAGATGATTTTGAATTTACTTCTTTTTATCTGCTCAGTTTGGAGACTGGAGACCTTTTTTTATTATCATTTTATTTTCACGTTCGTTTTTTATTTTTTGTGAATTATTATTTTTTATAAGCTTTTTTTGGGTGGAAGCTTACAATTTTTGAATCAAAGCGACATCTTGATCATCGCTAGCGATTTTGAAGATGTTACAAACTGAAAACATCTTCCAATGAAAAATGCGATAGATCCGACAAATTGATGCTTTTCTAATGAGAATTGCAAAATGATTACTAGAATTCTGGATGAGTACAGTATATAACGAAGTGCATGCTGAACCTAAATTGCACACATATTTCAAATAATTTGAGAGGCAAAGGTAGCATCAATGCACTGAACATACTTTAGCTTATTACTCCCGTAAACAATGCAGACGAGATTTGAAGCACATATTTTACCAACGCCGATCACGAAGGAAGGCCTATCGACTACCCATATGGTGATCTAGATAACATGAGCATAATCCGTGATTGAGTGTATTAGACGATACCGTTTTATGAAAGGTCGTCAAGGGCCTGATTTTTAACTGCAAAACCCATTACAGGTAAAGTCCGACCTTAACTGAACAGCTTTCTGGTGCCAGCAGGACAGAAGGGACGAGGAGAGACGGTCACCATGTGGGACCAGACGGTCGTCATGTGGAACATGGCATAACAAAGTCTGTAATGCCGTTACACATTCATGTTGTAGTGCTGCCAAACACGTTTAATGCTAAATGTATCTTACCCAAAACACGTGTTGACGAAAAAGCTCAACAAGCTAAACCCGCTGTGGTGGTCGATGCTCAGGACATAACCAATGATCAAAAATTGGAAGAAAAGTCGAGAGTGCCCGCGGTGGCACTGGAAAAGATGCTGGCCATGCTTGGTGACTTATCGGAGTATCTGCGCTGGATGGAATCCTCGAAAGTCAACCGACATCGCAAGGATTCCACGGAGTCAAGAACGCTGGGTTCAGCTTTGTGATCAGGGGAAGGTATCACCTTCAGACTTTGAAGCATACCCCTTCTACCAAACGTTCTCCAAATGTTTCGCCGACCACCTGATTTGGTGCCCGATGTTTATGCTGAGGATACGATTGACCCATCGACTCAGGAAGATCTCAACTATGGAATGGGTCAGAGACCTGAGTCTGGTATCCATTGGCAGGGTGCACCTGCAGGAGTATTCCCAGGTATGCGTATACCAGGTCGTGGTAATTACCAGCCTGGGCAGTTATCCGAGGACGTACCGGATGGAAGCCAACAAAAATTGGCGATGCATCATTTCGACGGAAAGGAAATCTAATATGGACTAGGAAAGGTTTTATTGAATAGAGGAAGATTTTGTGCAACAAGTTGGCTTCTACGAGCGTGCCTGTAGTTTTGTGTGGTCTGAAGACATCAAGGTTGATGTTCTCGGTCAGCATATTGCAGGCATTGCAATAAGTATTATCGTCGGCAGGTAGAAACTTGGTGGTCTAATAGTCAAAACTCGGAGCATGTTAGGAAAAGGTTGCTTCCTACTTCCATTATCATGATAGAACCTGCCCAGAGCATGAGGTTATTTCTTGTGCCCAACTCATCCCAGCTTAGCTGTACGGAATACTTCAAGGATTCGACAGCTGTGAGGGACACACACGGAGGCGCAGACAACATCGTCTGAAGCAACATTACCCCTTACACTGATCCAACGATGCGCACGATGATGTTGTAATGTGTGGATGTGAATATGGCTGACTACTTACGACAGGCTGAAGAGCTCGCCCAGTTTGCACTATCGATGGAGCTCGCTGCTCGAGTCAAACAATTCGATAGAGTAAGAAGTAAACGTTGTCGATTCAACAAATTAAGTAGGAAATTTTGAAAACGGTCAAGGATGGTCCGAAGATCGAGCTCTAAAAATGTGCTATGAATGTGGCAATACTCGTCACCTCATGGCAGTTTGCCCGAATGAAGGCAAGAAACTACAAGATAAAGGTTCTATTCTACCCGTTAGCGATGGTTGGTCCATCTTAACCAGCATTTGGGTTTTGGAAAGCGGCCCAGGATGACATTTGGTCAATGACTTAAGCCTGCTCGACGATGCGGTCGACTGTCAAAACGAACGAATGACCGCGTACTATGTATGATGAAGGACCCCCACGGAACATGAAACAAGTAAGTGTGGTGGTCCAGGTCAAGGCATTTGATATTGTAAAGACCATTCGACTCGACAATGTTCAATAAGCATCGCATTTGGGGCGTAAGATCATTGCCTTGATAATTTGGAAGAGAAGGGATGCGTTCCTGAATACCGTGACAAGATGCCAGCTGGTGCATCATCATGAACGTTGATAGTAGCCACGATGTGTTAATAGTCGAAGTTTACGATGGTATTTTGATTGACGATTCTCGTGGATTTGGTCATTTTAAAGAGGTCGTTATGACAATCGTGAATGGTGATGGACATGAACATAACAAGGATGTTCAGCATGGAAGCTTGTTACAGCTTTATCATCGTTTGGGTGATCTGTGTTATGACACAATCATCAAGATAGACCGCGATCCTGCCTCTGGGATCAAACTTACTGATACTAGGCGTATCAACTGCTTGGCATGCCCACAAGGCAAGGAGACGAAAAATGTACAGTCACGCAAGGACAGCTGCTTAAATTCGTCGATTGATGTGCTCGGTCACGTCATCTGTTGCGACCTAAAAAGCCCTATGACTCCTAGCGATCGACTAGGCAGTATGTATTTGATCAACTTTATCGATCATCGGTAAAACTATTGCCGAGTATTCCTCGCGAAGACCAAGTATTTTGCTGTGATGAAGTTTATGCATTTCTTGGTGTCTTATGAAAGGCGGTTCAATTATTGTATCTATGTTCTACTTACAGACGGTAGAGGCGAATACAAACGTCTGACGTGTTTTGCAAGAAAACTGGTGCTATACTACAGCAAATTGAAAGAATCACCAGGGAAGTAATGGCAAAAGCTGAGCGGATGCATATCAACATCATGAACATGGTGCAAGAAATGGTTTTTACAAGTCGGCTACCCTTGACGTTTTGGGGCAACGCTTCTGAATATGCAGCCTATATCCTTAACCGAAATCCCAACAAGGCAAATGAAGGTGGCATCTCGCCTAATGAGACGTTGACCAAGAAAAGACCGGGATTGAATTACATTGTGGTCTATGGCTCCCCATGAACGGTGCACCTAAACACTAACAACACATCTTTTGGAAGTGCGCGGGAAAGAAAAAATCAAAATGAGAAAGGACGATGAGATAAAGGGATATCGGGCCTAGATACCGAAGGAGCGTTCAGTAGTGGTAACCCAGCACGTTCGGAATGTTGAAACGCTGACGGATAGTCAAAACAGTGAAGTGGTGTAAGATTTGCTATGGTAATGAAGGTCAGGGGGAGCTTGATGGCAACCCTGGCAAGCCCTTAACGAAAGGCCGGTGGTTATCCGAAGGCGGACTAGAAAGCATCAAGTCCTTTCAGTCCCTCGTTGGGAGCCTACTATGAATTGCACGATGCACTCGCCCATTTATCTATTTTGCACTGCAATATGCAACCAGGAAGACTCACAAACCGACGTTGAAGGACTGGAAAATGGCCAAGTCGTTTGCGCCATATCGAAATTAGACGAAGTCGATGAAGTTACGCGTAGTAGAAGATACCAAAGGGGGACCATGAAGATAGAAATCTGAAGCGACGTGGACTTTGCTGCGGACAAGTCGGATAGAAAGTCATTTTCAGGATGCGTGCTGCTTATGGATGGTAGAGTGGTATCGTGGACATGCAAGAAGTCGAGTGTTGTCTCGCTTAGTACCATGGGATCAGAGTTCAGCGCTGCGTCGCATCCTGGCTGTGAGCTTCTCAGCCGAGGGAATTTTTGGTGAACTGTACTGTACATGAAAGTTGTTGAGCCGATGTCCATGTGAAGAAAATCAAGCGGTGATCAAGCAGTTGAAAAAGGAGAAGATTACCTCAAGCGCGAAACATGTCGACAATCGTTTCATGTTTATCTGTCACTACGCTGAAGCTAAGGTCGTGCAGTCAAGATTTGTCAATCTGATGATCTGATGAGGGATCTGTTGACGAAGGAACTACCAGATCCAAGTATGTCGGGCCTGCGCCGGATGTATATGCTGAAGGACATCCAGGATGAAGTCGAGGAGAAGTGCTTCAGACGGAACCCTTTTCTGAAAAGACGTCAATGGCTTGCGTTTCAACTGCGAGGCCCATCACATGTAAGGTCCAGCCTCACCTGAACGGCTTTTTGGTGACAACATGACAGAAGGGACGAGTAGAGACGGTCATCACTCGGGACCAGACGGTCTTCATGTGAAAATGTGACATAGTCAAGTTGCTAATGCCCGATGCACATACATTTTGTATTGTTGACAAACACGGTTAATGATATAAATATTTTACTTTTACTTCTACCTTTATTGTAACAAGTGCATTTCAAATACAATCATTAGAGTGTAAACTCGCATGAGGGATTCTCAGGAGTGTATTATAGACCCTACGTCTGCCGCTTTGTTGATGTCCGTCGCCGACAATAATGTACCAGTCATAGGTATCCTTTGATACCTCATATAGACCTAGTAAAACTTACTCACCATAGTTTGATTGCGAAGGATTCATATCTCACAAAAGACCATGTGTATATTGACCTATTCAAGCTTTGCCGAAAATCCAATTGTTTTGACGCCACTCGATTCCGAGTAAGTTCCTCATTGCCTGTCCTAGAAGCGATACCATATACACGGTAAATGAGAGATTTAGGTTGGACTTGCGCAGAAAGAGCGCGAGCGCGACTGTTGATCTGGAAAGCCGCGTTCATTGGCACTTTTCTTTTTTTCTTTTCTTTTTTGTTATTTTCTTGCATTATTCTTTAGAAATTTTTGGCGGTGATTTAGGTGATTTATCGGAACTTACGCAGAAGAGATTGATGTTCATGGACACAGAAGATAACCAGGAACACAAGCTCAAATACATTTAGTTACAAACTATTCATCTACCACCAGGCTCATAAACAATTTGTCGTCCCGAAGCTGAAAGAATTCAGAGTTTTGTTTTGTCATTCGTACTTCTTCTCCTTTCAGTATGAAGAATGTTGTTTTAGAGCGAGCGATCAATATTTGCGGACATCTAAAAAACCTACGGTACTACGTAGATAAAGAATCTTACCATCAGTCTTGTCTGGATTCACCTCAAATCTCGACTGCTAGGTGGTTGCGAGCAAAAGAAGTTGCCAGAAAGTGAGAAGGTATCTTAGGATTACAGAAACCAAACAATAACAATTTGTTGGATATTCAACAAAACGGATGTGCAGATAAGATTCGGTAGTTTGTAAAGGCTTAGATTAACTGTGAGGTGAACTAATGGCCTAATATAAGTACTTCAGGATTTAAGCTCCCTGGGTGTCGCTAGTTACAGATTATCTACAGGTCATGAGCCCAAACACAGCAGATTCGAACAATGACGTGCTCAGGGACGACAGATACATTTATTGGGAGTTCAACGCGAGCATGAGACTGGCGAAGAAAGGGCTACTGGACCATATCGACGGACCTGTAAACGTCAAGAGCGAGGACGATAAAGCGGTGGAAGTCTGGAGAGAGAACAACTTAAAGGCTTTTTCATCTTGTCGATGAAGCTCAGCACTCAATACCGGTCGATGATCCCAAAATGCGACATCGACGAGGCAGCTTTGGGATACACTAAAGGATTTTTTTTGTTCGTAAAGTTTACACAATCGAGTGCAAGTGCGACGTCAGCTGCACGACTTCAAGATAAAAACAGAGAGCAGCTTGATGAAGCATATGATATAGTTCGATGAACTAAGGATGAGCATGTCGTCTATCGGAGACGTGATGGATGAGCAGGAAATGCTCGTGGTGCTTTTGGGTAGTCTGTCTGAAGACTATGAAAACATCACACAAATCCTAAGAAAACATGCCTGGAATCGACTTGATGAGTGCGCGTGAAAGTTTTCGCCGAGAGTGGGACAATATGCAGAAAAAGGAATCAAAGGAGGTTGCACTAAAGGCAACAAGAGAAACGTTTTCGAAGACAAGACCCAACAATGCTCGAATCAACAGGAGCGCGTTTAATGGGAAAATGTTCCAGCTGTAGAAAGCGTGAACACAGACAGGCCAAATGTTTTCAACGAAGCAAAGAAAAAGGACGTTCAAGCCGGAACGATCATACGTTTATGGCATTACTGCCCAAAAGAAGAATGACTGGCTTTTGGACAGCGATGCGAGCAGTCATATGAGCTATGACAAGTCAAAATTTGTAGCACTGATGTATCTGGAAAGTCCAATCAGAATGTTAATCGCAAATGGAACTACAGTCGAGGCTGTTAGTACTGGTTCAATACCGGTTAGTCTCAGCAATGGTGAACATGTCACCATTCATGACTTGTTGTACGCTCCAAAATTGGACTGACGGCTACTATCAATCCCCTCATTAGTGGCCCGTAGACTTAATGTCTCTTTCGACAACAACTGCTGCGAGATTAAGTCAGAGACCGAGACGATCATACGCATAAAGCGGAGTGGGAAGATGTACAAGCTATATACACTCCCAAGGACACCAACCGAAACGGCTTCGGCGGCATCTTCCAGCGAAGACAGTCAAGACTGAGAAATATGGCATGCTCGTTTTGGTCATCTTTCATTGGCTCAACTTAATCAAACGCAAGAATGTTCCACCGGAGCCCAAGTGCATCAGCAGGTGGTTCTCGATATACATTGACGTTTATCGACGATTACTCACGATTGGTCAAAGTTTACTTTCTACGAACAAAATTGCAAGTGTTCGATTATTTCATCCAATACTAAGCCATGATGGAATGCCAAACCAATAACAGGATCAAGTGTATACGTACGGATTGCGGTACAGAGTTTGTGAACAGGCGGTTCGAGGAAGAGTGTAGACGAAACGGGATAGTCCATCAGACAACGGCTCCGTTCTCACCGCAACAGAATGGTTTGGCGGAACGAATGAACCGCACGCTCATGGAGAGAGCTCGTGCAATGCTGGAGAACAAGAATGTGGCAAAGGAGTGGTGGGCAGAAGCTGTCAATACCGCAGCATACATCACAAATCGCGTTCCATACAGTCTTCGACCATACTCCACACCAATGGAGATTTGTTTCAAAGAAAAGCCAGATCTCAGCCATCTCCGTGTTTTTGGATCTAATGGCTTTGCACATATCGACAACTCGAAGCGATCTAAATTAGACGCGAAGGCCTACTCATGCTTATTCCTGGGATATGCTGACGACTCGAAAGCGTATCGGGTATTCAACATATCGAACAAGCGAGTGAAGATATCCCGAAGCACTCACCTAAGAGAAGTAAACCAGACCAAGTATGTTCAAGTCGTTATCCAAAATCCTAAAATGACTCCAAGACGGAACTCATTTGATGATGATCATCGTAATCCATGTGTGCGCATCGAGTCTCAGGAACCTCAGACTTTGGAAATTGATCAAGCTGGCAAACCTTGCCAAAATCACCAACTTACGGTACCTGGACGATCCGACCCACACTTAGTTCCTTTGGATCACGACGGTACTGGACCCTCCTCCATGGAGGTGGATGAAGATTATGGTCGATAACTTATCCCAGTACCTCCCAGCCAAGTTACTACTCAGAGCTAACGTCCAGAAAGCAGTATTATGTCAAGGGGGAGAATCGAGATGGAAGAGTATTCTCATAATCACGACACTTGCATAGTTCCCCGACGTCGCCTCCGAACACCACCAGCAAGTAGCTTCAGCGATGCTATCATTCCAAATGCAGATAAAAATCACTTCGATCATGATGAAGTCAATCGAGAGTCAAAGCGACTGCGACTTATGTCTGAGCAAGCAAACGCAGCCATTGAAAGCCCTACAACATATCAGGAAGCTTTGCAAAGCGATGAAGCTTTCCAGTGGAAAGATGCGATAGCATCAGAGTTCAAGTCATTGGATGAAAAGAAGACATGGAAAATAGTAGATCGTCCGAACGACCAAAAGGTAATCGGGTGTAAGTGGGTGAGAGATAAAAATCACGACTGGTTGCGCAAAGATTTCGACAAACAGCTGGAGTCGACAATGAGGAAACATATGCTCCAGTTGCAAGCACTAGTTCTATCAGAGTATTCCTCAGTGTCTGTGTACAACTTGGTTACGATACACAACAGTATGGTGTGGACATAGCATTTCTTAATGTTTATTTGGAAGAAGATGCGTACATGTGGCCACCACCAGGATTGAAAATAAAGCCAGGTCAAGTGTGCAAACTGCAACGAAGTTTATATGGATTGAAGCAAGCATCAGCAGTATGGTACATGACCATGTCTAAACATTTCTTGGAGCTTGGGTTGAATCAATGCACATCCGACTCATGTATCTTCGTTCGCCCTGAACAAACAAATTTTGTATATATCGCACTTTATGTGGATGACATGTTGATTTCAGCAAAATCAATTGATGTGATAGAAGGCATCAGCAAACTACTTGCCCGAATATTCACAATGAAGAGATTGGGTGCGGCAAAGTACATTTTAATTATGGAATTATCGTACGACAACAAAATGAAAGTGATGCACTTGTCACAGAAGGCTGGTATAAAACGAATGGTTGGAAAATTCGGCCAAGAAAAGTCAGCTTCTGTTTACAATCCAACTTGCACAAGTCAAAAACTGAAAAAGACATAAAGTGAAGATGAACGCCTGTAGAACAGACCATATCGTTCATTGATTGTCCCTACTTTATATCGCAATGAGCACCAGACCAGACGTAGCATTTGCAGTATGTGAATTAAGTCGATAATATATTTAATAAAGGGAGCCGCTAACCAGCCCTAAGCCTCCATAAATTAATAGATGGGTGGCCTCTGATTGATTTAAACAAATATAACAGAGCAAATAAAATAAAATTAGGAGAATCGTTATCTAGCTCCACCCTTCATAAATTTATGGAAATCGGGGCCTCTGATTGGTCTGAATAGATGCAACGGAATTAAATATAACAAAATCACACTCCAACTCATCAGACCCAACTATCAGCAATGCATGCCAACTTCGCTGCTTCGATGAGCTACCTTGAGACAACAAGGCTGGTTTACAAGGAGCGTTTTTTTGCTATCCTACACAATAGGCGCCATATGGGCATGTACTAACATTTTGGGTGGAGAGCGTCCATGCTGCTCTCAAAAAATGGATCTCTGTGTCAACAGGTAATTTGTATTGTATGCTAATTGTGCTGGCAAAAGTTACATTTATCTGACAATTCATTTATTGCAGGTGATCGACTCTCAGTGGATTCAGCAGCAGATTTAGATATAGACCTAGCCAATCTTAATATTGTAAAACCGCTTCTTAGAGCATATATTCAAATAAGGGTACTATTTTTAGTCAATCATAACTCGTAATCATATCTTAGAGTGCTAAATCTAAGGGTGAGGGCTGGTTAGAGAAAACTGCGGGCCGGTTGGCAGCTCCCTTAATAAATTATTAAATATATTATTCAAATCAAAAAGTTTTTATGGAGGTACTTTTAAAAGTAATTTTAATAAAAAAAATTAAAAGAGAAAAATTGATTCTTGGAGAAGCCGTGTATGGCCCGCTGGAATGTAGGGATTCGAGTCCTCAGATATTTGAAGGCAACTCCGAAACTTGGTTTGATATTTACCGGTGAAAATGAAGAATTGATGGTCAAAGCCTACATTGATTCAGATTGGGGAGGCAGTCGCGATGATCGACGTTCAACAACAGGCATTATGGTCATGATAAATGGAACTCAGTTGTATACAAATACCGACTGCAAAAAAGCATTGCGCTTAGCTCAGTTGAAGGTGTCTATATTACTAGAATTAGACAAACTGACTTCTCTAGTTGCCTAGGCTATCTTAAATAACATATATATATATAAACGTTTCGTGAAATACCTGTGAGAGTGATAGAATGTCGTCTCGTTGATAAGCTCGTATCGTAGTAGCCTCAGCAACCTTAATACGAGACTGTGTCCAGCTTGTAAATGCTGTAAAGTTGTAAAAATGGTCCAAAAGTACCGTGGTTTGCAAATTGGTGTGCGCCACACTACGGTGAGCATGACCAGCCAACTAGGACTAGGATCCGAGTTGCACTTGCATTTTGACTTGTCTGTGCCGTACCCGCAGCAATGATCTTCGGCTTCTGAAAAATCCACCAAATGATCCTTGCGTTGCGAGTTGATCCAGCACCTTTGCAAGCCGAATGCGTTCGTCTTGGTCGTAACACTGTCTTCGAAAGTACCGAACGTGCGCACTAAACGTGGTGTAGATCAGGGAAAGTGCTGGAACTGTCGGAGTTGCTGATCGCTGATCGAACAAACGACGATTCCGATCTGTTCAGACGAAGTGCAGTGTCACCGCTTGCAATGCAAGCCATAAATCTGAGATATCCGACCGTAGTGCTGGTACGATTGCACATGCAATATGCGTCAACGTGGTCGAGAGGAGAAAAA
The DNA here is from genome assembly GCA_905220665.1 of Albugo candida. Lineage (NCBI taxonomy): Eukaryota > Oomycota > Peronosporomycetes > Albuginales > Albuginaceae > Albugo > Albugo candida. Next base: position 1,954 of record CAJNAR010000040.1, on the reverse strand, counting down.
CTGATCCCAACTAGGGAGTAACTCCCTTCATAACTGTAGCCGTGTGATCGCACTCTAGAAAGAGATGTTGATCGGATTCCACTGCCCCACACGAAGGCTGCGTGCACAATGTATATATTGTCGGGCTGAATATCCTAGAAAAAGTAGAAACGAGATCGTAAGGCCAGACGAACCGTAGATCTTCGAAAAGGTAATACACGTTTCCGAAGCTGCCATAATGTTCCAATTCGTTCGGTATCCAGTTTGTCCGATCTCTCCCGTGTTGACCAATGTGTCGACATCGGATGACTCTTGGTTGGTTCGGGAGGTTTCCAGACGATTCGTGAGAGTTGTGAGCGTGGAATGGATGGAAAATAATGTTTCCTTTCCTTGCTTTTTAGTCCCACATAAAATGATCTGCCACTTGTGGTTGGTGTAATCCAAGTGATGAGACCAATCGTCGAGTGGATACGCTGGAGAATCTGAGTGACTTCATTGTAAAGTCGACTCAGCAAATTTTCTTCAGACATATCCGACGTGTTCAGCTCTTCGTCGTTGTAATAGTTGGCGACGAAATCTTCCTTCGTTGGCCATGTGTCGCTTTCACGAAAAAGGTCTTGCAAACTTCGAACGTCGAAAAGTGTAGCAAACGTTTTCGAAATGTTCGATGTGGTTCATCCACCATGCCAAGATTGTACCAAACGTTCTGTGTACTCGGATGACGAGTAGCAGCTTCGTAATGTAGTTTTTGGTCGCAGTGAAACCACATCGGCTGTTCCGTGTAGTACTGACGGCGTTGTGAAACATTTAAATCTGATATTGAAATGCTCCAATCCATCTGATGCCACATTTCAAATGCTTTTTTCCACCATGATGATATGCTCTCCCATTGAACCATTTTTCCATGTCGATTTGGTGCGATGGTGAATATATCCATCGGCTTGTTTGGTCCAAAGGGAGGTTGAATAAGTTGTAATAATTCCGTCGAAGCTGTTGTCCAATTCGCAGGAAGAATTGTTGACGCATCGGATGCGAACTGCTGAAGGATTGAATACGTTGTAGCTTTAGTCGTCCCACCAAAAAAGGAACTTGTAGTCCACCATCTTGTCGGCGAAGATATAAAACTCTTTGCTGAGTAGGTGAACATGTTTTGAATCTTTTTTGTGTTTCCGACCAAGCACAAATCGATTCAACATCGATTGCCACTGTCGAATTGTCGCTGCTGGTATGTTTACGTGCATCGTGTAATGCCACAAACGTGATAAAATCATCGTCTGCGCAACCAGTAGTCGACCACGAACAGTTCTTGCTGTTCGAAACCATACACCGAACCCATCGTAAAAACGCTTGTCGAGAGTTGAAATAACCATCGAATGAGTTGGTTTCTGGCCGAACGGAATACCCAAATACTTGACCGAATCCTCCGGACCCATTACGGTCAAATTGGGAATACGTGGACATGGCTTGGTCCGATTCAACGATAGCAAGGATGATTTACTCAAGTTGAGTTTCGCACCCGATCCATCGCAATGACTTGGACGAGTTCGAGTTGCGTCAAACACCATTTGGTGTCTCTGAAAGCAATGTCGAATCGTCCGCAAAAAATAATCCAGTTGCGACAGTCGTGCTATTAATCCAAATGCCATGTTCTTCATGTTGTCGAAGTAAATTTCCCAAAGGTTCGATCGTCATCAGAAAAAGTAATGCTGAGAGAGGATCACCTTGTTTCACTCCACGTTGTGGTGTACTAGATGGTGTGATATTTCCATCAATCATCAACTGCGCCTTTGTGTTATTGTACAAAAGACGAACCCAGTCGATGAAACTTTTCAACGCCCATTTTTTCCAAAACGCGAAACATGTACGTCCAATTGACTCGATCATAAGCTTTCTCAAAGTCGAGAAAAGTCGCATAAGCTTCCTCCCCACGATGAGTGACCAAGTCTTGGATGTCGGTGAGATGTCGAATATGATT
>CAJNAR010000039.1:0-80230 GCA_905220665.1 Albugo candida | reverse complement strand
TGCCAATGGAGATAGCCTTCTCCAGTTTGCATTTACTCACCCGATCGCATTACATGGAGTGCTCAATAAGGGTATGCGATCGAATGATCCGTGTTTAGCTGAAGTGGTGCAAGTCCACACGATCAATCGTATACTTGCTGCATCCAAACCGAATTTGGACACCACTTTCATTACAAAATGGTAGAAAAAGATTGGGGGAAAAGTCCCAACAAAACGTCAAGCTTTGTTTGACGCAACCAATAGTTGGTGGACGGATTCACCTGAAGTGGAAGTGCTCACTCGGGCCACCAAATCGCTCGCCTTCTTCGAAATCATGCTGATGTGCACTGCTCCGGCCGTTTTTCATAATGACCACTGGATTCAACACATCACTGGTCACCCGGTGCTTTGGATACCGACACACCATTGTCGCTTACTACACACCAATGCACTGATTATGATATTGCGCTCCCCACTAGGCACACTTTGCCTTAGTGAGTGGTTTGATGCGCAGTGGGATAGTCCCCTTTACGACAATTTGGAAGCCATTCAGCTTTCGACAAATTTTCTACCCGATGAAGTGTCTATTTTGCAACTGAGCGAAGTAGATGGAGTACAAACACTCGTCGCGGGTGCTCTCTCTGTTCAGTATTAAGGGAAGCTTATCAGATTACAATTCTTGGACCAATAAAACCATTCTATCAGTCAATACGAACGGAATCAAAAAGAATGGTCACCGTGCAATCCAACATACGTTTTCAAAATACGCACTTTGTTGCGTGCAGGAGACTCGTTTTCGTAATCTTCAGCACTTGGAGAAGTTTCGCTTCCACCTGACATCAACCTTCAGAACTAAATCGTTTATCAGTGATACGAATAGTCTTCACTCTCACCCCTCTCGGGAACGAGTAAACGGTGTTATGACCATTATCCGAAACGATTTTCCTGGATGTCAAACTGCTGAAGCCGTGCACAACGTCACGGTTCCAGATCGTTATCTGGTGGTCCGTTTGGTGGTTCATGGAGCATCAGTATACGTCCACAACGTTTATGCTCCGGTGGATTCAACGGAACGAAAACCTTTTTTCGATCAGCTTCCAATTGGATCATTCGACGCAAACGCATCACATATCGTCTGTGGAGATCTCAACACAACTCTCTGTCCAAGTCTGGATTGTTCTAGTGGTGCATATCGCCATGAGCCAAGTCGCCTCTCGTGCTTGGAATGGCTTTCAAACTTGGGTGTTCTCGATGCTTGGCGTCACCAGCATCCCGAAGAGCGTATCTTTACTGGCCCTCATCCACGACGTAATCGACTGGATTACATCCTTTTGTCGGAACACCTATTTCGTACAATTTATAAGGATTCAAATTATGCCACTCTTCCTCACACGGGGGATCATTTGGCACATGTACTCAAGTTTGCAAATCCGAGCCAACTTCAGGGCCGTGGTTACTGGAAATGTCCTCTCTCACTATTCGAGTACCCAGTAATCATCGAGGCGATCAAAGTCGACGCGGAACGCATTTTGGAAAAGCTTCGTGCTTCTTCCAGTCCCGGAAAGGATTGGGAGCGTTGGAAGAAGTATATGAAGCGTTTACTTCAGAAAATTCAAAAGATGATTCGACGTCAAGAGGAAGATGAGCTCGTTCGAGCTCAATCGGAGTTGGAACATGCTGCATCCGCCTATCGAATGTCAGATCAAAGAAAAGAAAAGAAGATTTACAAGGACGCTCTTCATTCTTATCACGAACGAGTGAAGAGCTCGTCAAAGTACAATCAAGACTCCGCGTTCGACCACCAGATGCGAAATGTGGAGAAATCATCGAGATACTTCTTTCGTCCGCTGGATTCAACTTGTCATCGGGTGCCATTGGAAGAAGTCCTCCTACCGAATGGCAAAGTATCAAAGAATCCACTTGAAATCACCCTTCAGTTCACCGATCATTGGGGTGGAATTATGGGTGATAAGGAAAATTCAGCTGGAGTCCCACTCCGTCCCTGCATTCAAAAACAAAAAACGCTTCTCGACTCAATTACCAAAACATTAAACAGCTCTGATGAGTCGTGTCTTTCTGCTCCATTAACTAATTCGGAAATGGAAGCAGCCATCAAAAGCATGCGTGGACACTCATCACCTGGAATGGATGGATTGCCGGCAGCATTCTACCAACTCGCTCCGAGTGTGTTTGGTGAATGTTTGCAAATTGTCTTTGACGATCAACTTCGTCGCGGCTCTTTGCTGCGCTCTCAGCGTAGTTCGGCAATCACGTTGCTTTACAAAAAAGGATCTCGAGCAGATCCTGGAAACTATCGGCCTATTGCATTAATATGCGTGGATGTGAAAGTGCTGTCTAAGGTACTTGCCTATCGACTCCAGAGAATGCTCCCAAAATTGATTCACGAAGACCAAAAAGCATTTATGAGAGGCAGATCCATCCACCACCACATTCGATACATGAGTGATCTACAGGATTTGATCACTCATCGTGGTGAGGAAGCATATGCAACCTTTCTCGATTTTGAGAAAGCATACGATCGAGTGGATTGGTCGTACATGTTTGCTGTGCTTTCGAAAATGAACTGCGGAAATTCGTTTATCAAGTGGACAAAGCTTCTATACACCAACACGAATGTTTCGCTGTTGTTAAATGGAACGCTTTCACCAAAGATCACTCCTTCTCGTGGAGTCAAACAAGGTGATCCACTCTCCGCATTGCTCTTTCTCATGACTATTGAGCCGTTGGGAAATTTGTTGCGGAGAAATGAAGGACCTGGTATTTGTATCACTCCAATGGATACATCAACAAGTTTATTCTTTGCGGACGACTCGACTTTGTTATCGTCTTCGCTCGGCGGGGTGGAGGCTCAGCTTGATGTCGTTCAACACTATTGTGATGGTTCAGGAGCAAAGTTAAATCTTTCAAAGTCAACTTTACTTCCTCTTAACCGTCATCAAGTCTGTCAGCCGTTCGCTTTAGTGAAAGTTCTATCACGGTGCGAGTCGGTCAAGTATTTGGGAGTTCCTTTCAGTCAATCACCAGTGAGTGATTTGATGATTGAATTCCTAGAGGATCGTTTCTATGGTGGTTTTCGTCAGTGGTTTCGCCGAGCAAGAACGGTGCGTGGACGTTTACTGGTGGCGAGACCATGATTTTGTCACGATTATGGCATTATACGACACATTTTAATATCCCGCAACATTTACTGCGACGTTGGCAATCGATGTTAAATCGATTTGTGTTGAGTCGAAAGTATGAGCGGGATTCAACACACGTGCAGCTCATTCGATCGGAACTTTTCTATCTGCCTTATTCACAAGGTGGTTTACAGGTTCCGATGATCGAGAAGCAAATAATGAAGCAACGACTCCAATTTCTACAACAATTTGCACTACATTGCAGTAGACCTGTTCCAAGCAACTGGACATTGCCTGGTATGGAAATTGTGAAGAGCATCTTACCCACCTTTGGACCGTTCAAGCCACTCGATATCTTAACGATCTCGCCGCGTCGGCATGCTACCTTGGTTCGTTGGAATGTAGCGTCATCGTGGTGGAAGCAGACGTGCGTTTGGTGGAGTCAGAGTAAGTGGGAACTCACACCCCAGACCTTGTCTTCACAGGAGCAATACATCGTTATGTTAAATGCTCCTGTCTGGCTGCAGGTGGATTCTCATCTTCACTTTGAGCAACGGCAACGTTCTACTAGTGCGGTTGCTCATCGTCGATGTATGGGAATGGTCCCGGAACCTGCGCGTACTTTTAGGATGCAGTTCGCTCAAGCGTTCCGCATCCGTTCTCTACGTGATTTGTTCGGTGGAAGATCAACTTGGTTCAATTCGTCTTCCGAGTTTGTCTTGCGTTTCAGTACGCATACAGTTGGAAATTCAGCGGAAGTAGCCAAGACAAAGCTTTTACGACGCTTGTACGTGGAGGCTACTCAAATTTTACGTCGAATTCAACCGGAGGGCGTTTTGTTGTGTCCAGAGCGTTCCATTGCAAAGGCGTATCCGGTTCAGTTTGGCATTCAAATTTCGAATACGAAGGTTTTCTTTCCGACTATTCCTAGGAATCAACTCTTTCGAGTTGTTGGGAAAGCAGAACCACCGGATAAGCCTCACCCACTGCTGCTGCACATACCAGAGAGAGACCGGCCAAGTGCTTCGACTTGGGTGAAGGATTTCTCAACGGGTTTTAAACGTCTTCGCGGGCGTTTATTACCAATATACTCGGACGTTCAGCTCCGACTTACATATTCAATTTTACCAGTGCGATCCCGGTTCTGGTTTCTGAAGCAAGCTCATCCGGAAATCATCCTGTGCAGACAGGAGCATTGTGGTGAGGTGCAAAGTTATCAGCATCTGTTTTTCGACTGTAGTAGGACTTACCCAATTTGGGAGGAGCTATTTCCTTCTTGGACAGCTTTTTTTCAGCTCGACCTAAGTGGTCGCACATTGCGTGTCTACGACTTCCTCTCCTTCGGGACAGGTGGAGGCCATTCAAAATGGTGTTTGAAGATCTTTGGTTTGCATTGGTTGCCATTTCGATCCATTTCATCTGGACGGATCGGAATCGACGACTTTTCGACCAAGTATCTTCAACACCAACAGGACCAGCTGTTTCGTTAATCTACAGCACTTTCAGCGCCCATATTCGGTTTTATCAACGTCAGTGCTATGATCCCCCACAGCTTGATCAGCTTCAGATGGTTTTACTCCCCCTATTGCAATCAGGTTCAGCATAAAGATATTTCTCCGGGCGAACGGATCTTCTCAAGATACGAAGGCGTGAGCGCTCATAAGTCTGAGTTGAGTGGCTAGTCTACTCAACCGTCATCAACCGCACCTAGTCCACTCTTTGTGACTTTTCAAGCCACATCTGCATGTATTATATGTTATTTATTGTAGTCTAGGCATTTAGAGAAGTCATTTACGTCTAATTCTAGTAATATAGACACCTTCAACTGAGCTATATGAGAGAGACCCCGTCGGGGGGCTTAGCGGATAGTACACATGTGTTCCGACCATGTGTGCCCCAGTTCGAATCCCGGCGGTGGCAAAAAAGGGCTGCGATGGGGCCCCATGGCGGAGGCAAAGATTCCTCCACGTAAATATTAACCTACTCAATGAAGATATGGACGTGTCAAGACCGCTGGCAACTACACCAGAAAATAATTGTACAGGAGTTGGACCGGGCTCTTCAGAGCGTTACATACTAGTGGTTTGAATAGAGTAGATAACCACCAAACTGTAGTAACAGAACGGTGTCTAAATAAAAGTAGTACGGGCGAACATCCTTAACTGAGCTATAGGAGAGACTCACGTTAGACGCATATTGCATGTGCAATCGTACCAGCACTACGGTCGGATTGGAAAGACTATTTCGACGTTATCTCAGATTTATGGCTTGCATTGCAAGCGGTGACACTGAACTTCGTCTGGACAGATCGGAATCGTCGTTTGTTCGATCAACGACCAGCAACTCCGACAATTCCAGCACTTTCCGTCATTTACGCCACGTTTAGTGCGCACGTTCGGTACTTTCGAAGACAGTGTTACGACCAAGAGGAACGCATTAGGCTTGCAAAGGTGCTGGATCAACTCGCAACGCAAGGATCATTTGGTGGATTTTTCAGAAGCCGAATATCATTACTGCGGGTACGGCACAGACATGTCATAACGCAAGTGCAACTCAGATCCTAGTCCTAGTTGGCTGGTTCTGCTCACCGTAGCGTGGCGCACACCAATTAGCAAACCACGGTACTTTTGGACCAATTTTTCACAAGTTTTTACAACTTCCAACTACACGATGAATACACTCTCGTACTGTAGTGGTGAACGCTACCGCACTGCAGGACAAGCAACGAGGGACATATTATTATCTCTCACAGGTATTTCACGAAACGTTTTTTATATGTATATATATTATTTAAGATAGCCTAGGCAACTAGAGAAGTCAGTTAGTTAATTCTAGTAATATAGACACCTTCAACTGAGCCTATGATTGCATAAGGATCAAACATTATTTGCCTGTTTTTTTCCAGGTGTTTAACGAGGAATGTCTGTTTCAGCATCACGACAAAATTTAAATTCTCGGTCAGCTGACGCGTGGGCGAGGTCTTGATAACTTTGTGGACCATTGTATGATAACTCAACCCAGGCACTGCAACGTATTCACTAGAGGATTGCTTGTATTGATTGATACTAACTGAGCATGAGGCCGAGAAAGTATTCTTATTGTGCATCCAGCCTTTCAGAGAGGCTACAAATTGGAATAATAATCAATATTACAGATGCGAATAGTCGGTACAATCATCATTCGAGCTACTCCGGATTTGGATCAAAGTTGGATGAAGAGTACGCAGGCTACTGAACAGTCTCTTTGAATGGAATGGAAGAATTTTGAACGGTTTTGTATGACATATGGCTTGCCCTGCAGTGATGACACTGCACTTCATCTGAAGTGATTGAATTATTAATTGTTCGACCAATGTCCAGTAACTAGTGTGATTCCATCACGTTGCATGATCGACACCTCATCTGTTGCATAAGTCCAGTGCTTCCGATGGCATACTTTACAATCGAGATGAGCGTATTCAGATGGATGGACTGTTGGATCACCTCAGAAAGCAAGACTCACTTGGTGTTTCCGGCGAGTACCAGTGGTGATACAACTCAGATCGAAATCCTAGTTGAATGTCTTTAATGAATCTAATAGAGAGGGTAGCAGAGCTGCCGAGCTCTCAGAGCTGAAGGAAGTAACGACTACAGAGTCTTCAAGTTCGTGTGAGCTATCAGCGCAATGTGCTAACGAAGAACAGCTCCAGGATATCTTCTGCTTGCTTTAATCTAAACCCCGACCTCCCCGTTCATTTGAGATTAGATCTGATAGATTAAGCTTGTCTAAACAGTTCTATTTAAGGTTTAACTACTAAGTGTTACAATAGCTAACACACGTCCCCTCGAAGTCTTTCTGCTTGGTACAACCCGTGACAGATTAGATACCGTAATACCGTTAATAAATTCGCCAATCATGTTACCACTGGCTCTAACAACCGACCCGTATAAGTTCGTAGAATGTGGCCTTTCTTCAATTATGATGAATCACGAGCCGGAAACAATCTCGATATTACGACAAGGTGAGGCAAACACAGGAGCAGTTGCCCACAACAAGACATGTTATCTGCTGGCGCAGGTAATTGCATTAAAATTCGTTTTATGCATGTTGCTTACTTAGGATCGCCTAAGCATTTACAGGAGGCAGGTAATCTAGTTTCTAATAATTTGTACATCGTTGGATGGACTTTTAAGACACATCCTTTGCTTTTGTAGCGGGTTCCAGTATATATGCTTTTTCTCTTATAAACTTCTCATTCTTCTGCATCTCTATGTTCATGTCAGCTAAAGTGTCCTCACTTGATCTTAGCTGCAGTAGTTGGATTACGTTGTACTTATTAATTACCTCTGCCTCTGTGTTTTGATGCAACAATGTTAAACTGTTATTATAACCGTAACTGTGATCATATATTTTGCTACGTATTCTGTCAGCTTACAAATTACAACATTGTGCAGTAGTTCAAATAGCACGGTAGTTAAAAAACCTCGAACATATCGACCATCTTCCAATACTCCTTCTCAGCCGTGTTGCAGTTACTGCAAACTCATGAATGCGCGCAAACTGGCGAGCCTGTAGAAATCGAGCGCCTTCGTCAATTTGTCGGCGAAATTTTGTTTTAAGGTACGTAAAGTGGTACAATAAGCCCACGTCTCGTTCTATCACACACGAACTTCACCCTTTTGTCGGTGTGCTTTTCTTTAGCAGGTGATGACTCACCTTCTAGATTCTTAAGTTTAGCCTGATTGTCAATCATCATTGGCATCGGGGTCAAAATGACTAAGCTCAGCTCTTGCAGCAGTTTGCGGACACCAAGTAACTCTCGTGCGGCGTCAGAAGCAGGGATGAACTCAGCTTCCACTGGGGACAACGAAACACCACCCTGTTTCTTGCAAACCCAGCTGACAATCATGCCATTCATCACCCCGCAGATCCGGTAAATGACTTGCGATCCGCCTTGTCCGATGCAAAATATGCATCGCTGAAGGACGCAAGATTCAGCGGAGAACCAGTGCTTGGCTCAGCAGCCATGTGCATATTGAGCGTCTTGCTCTCCTTCAGGTAATGTACGCTTCGTTTTGCGAGATTTCAATCGCAGATACTTGGCTGATTTGTTTTTCTTGTTGCCTTGTCAACAGCGAAAGCAATTTTAGGACGGGTGCAACAAGACACCCATAGCAGACTGCCTACAAGAGCTTGAAAATTCATGACTGTTGACTGGACTTCCCTCCCATGAACCAGCAGCATATCTTCGTTATTCACGGACACCTCGTAGCTATCGTCACCGATTGACGTGCGCGTGATCTTTACCAAGTTCAGCCCCGCATCACCAAGAAGATAATCGATCTCCTCTTCCTGATCCAGAATGTATCCACCTCTCTTGATGGTGTTGATGCGTATTCGGTGAAATTTTCGGACTGGTTTAAGATACTTGATGAACAAGGACGCAAGAGTTTTTAAAGAAATCTTGAATAAAGTCAGCATTTGTCGACGTTAAAATTAAGATCATCGACATAGACCCCAACCACGATGATGTTCTCGTCAATCGCCTTCTAATAAATACACATATCCGTGATACGGCGCCAATATACAGCATCAGTAAGTTTCATATGAAGTAATATGCTCCATAATCGATCGGCCTGCTTCAGACCGTATATTGTCTTCTTTCATTTTAACACAAGTTCACTGCTGCTTCTAACTCCAAACTCTTGGAGCTCATGAAGTGTAAACACAATTTCGCCTGGTACAGTAGAAAAATGTTCAGCAACTTTCTTTGTGTGCCTGTGCATTGGCGTTTACATCGTCAACATGGTGAGCAGGAAAGCCCCAAAAACTGCCAAATCCAATACAATTTTCAATATTGACATGTCAATAACAGCCGCAAAAGTTAAAAAAAATTTGCTCCCAACTTTTCTCATTTCCAGAAGCAAAAAGGTGAGATTTGAATCTCTCGAATTCACCTCTAGCGTCAGTCTTCGTTTTGATAACCCATTTGATGTGCAGCACATTGCTGTCATGAGCTCGTTTATTGACTTCGAAATCTCCTCGGCGATTAAAAGCGGATATTTCTTCTTCCATCGCTATATTCCATTCTTTTGCCTTTGAGCTCTCCATCGCTCCGCCATAGTTTGCTGTATCCCTCTCGACAATGTGGTCTTGCACTTTCTCATCTATCTCCTTCCGCTGAACAACAATCATCAGAGTTCTTGTTGTCGAACGCGTCACATGCCGCGATCTCTACCAAGCCATTTGCTCATCTTTTTCGTAACGGCATGAGTCACTTTATCTGCAGCATTACATGACAAGAAAATTGTCGCGGCATCTTTTTTTGACGTCTCGCCTCTATCGCCAATACAATCATGACGGCAGCTCGAACAACAGAAACGCACCATAATCAAAATCAACCGCAACAAAAACCGGAACAGCAACCATCCGAAAAATTGCGAACTGTAGTTCAGAGTACGAAGTATAATTCGAACGGTTGGCCGTCGAACGTCGGGGATTGAATATATCGTGTAAACGAACAAATTCACTAATATGGCCGTCTACGAAAGTGAATGGACGTAACACAAGATTCAAGTCCACTCTGCACATGCGAGTTTTGTGCTGCAGTCAAAGTCTCGATATTCTTGACATGCTGAGTAACAATAAGAAACCTTTCTTTCTTCGAATGCACGCGGAATCCCTTCATCTCATCACTCTTGCCGATGATAATTTCAGCTTGCGCTCGCTTTTGTAGAGAATTCTTGCACGGGTCTATCTACATAGTACATGTTCAACCAAAAGCCACAATCGAAATCAAATCTGGTACTCCCAGTCCAAACTTCGAGAGGTGACGCCCTTCTTGTGTCAGAGCGACTCGGGCTTCAATTAAGTATGTACGCTGAGTACTACACGGAAACTCCTCAGAAACAGAACGTCAATCCTGGCGCGTAAATTATGCATCTGGCCAATTCAAAATAGTCCTGTGCATCCTATCTGCCTTTCCATTCGACGCCTGGTTTCTGGGCTCAGAGACTTGAGGCACAACCCTCGTTTTCTTGCATAATAAATTGATGTTTTGATATTCTCCACCGCCATCAATGCGAAAAACATGGACTCGGTCAACAAAATGCATCAGGTATAGATTACCCAGTCGATACTTCGATGCATCGGTCCCTTTAAATCACTGCATATCACTTCTCCAATTCTGCCGATGAGGGAATTTTTGCTTGTGTCTTGTTTCGACTGATCTTTCTTGGTCTACTTTCCCTGCGCGCATGTTGAACAATTCGCACGTTTCTGGTCACTTATCTGTATCCCTGATCTCGGTTCTATAGACATAAGATCGATAGTGTCATACGAGAAATGAGCCATACGTTGGTGGAATTGCATCATCGTGCCCACTTGCATGCCTTTACCATCACTGGCAGTAAATATTTCATTAATCACCACCATAATTACATCACGTGAAGTCGTGATCATGCGTTTCGATTTGACTTGAGCCATTAGCCCATTATTGTTCATTTGTGTTGAAAGGCCGCGACTGTTCGCGTGAAAGGTGCGAACTGTTCATATGAAAGGGCGCGACTAGTGAAGTTGAAGTCATGCGACTTTCGGAACAAGTGGAGCATCTTATGGGCCTACATGAGTGATCGATGGTAACGAACGATAACGGACAGGCAAGGTAACCAAAGATCATAAGCTCCAAATACATCGAGTTTCTGATTTTACCTTCCAGAAATAACAGGTTATGAGCCCAAGCCCCCTAGAAGACGATCCAGCAGCTCCGCTAGGTGCTCTCGGCCCGCATGCGGTCGATGAGACGACAAGCGACAGCGCGGACATCACTCAAGCGAGAGAACACGGGACCTCCGAGCACGGTGCAGATAGTCTGGATAGACTTGAGGGACTCATCGGGAATCTTATGCGCGACTTAGCGAGGGAACGCGTGGAGCGGGCCCAGCAGCACCCCGCGGAACCTGATACCCGAATGGGAAGTGGCTCGAGTGTATTCAGCCAATTCTTGGCTGCTGAAAGGAACCGGGCGAGAGCAGAATCCCTCAGTGAAGCTATGGGCATGCAAGTGCCGATTGGGATGCCGCAGAATCAGGCGCAGCACCAGCGGCAATTTTTCCCGGCGAATCAGCCTACTGCGCAAGCCTTCGCACAGCCAAGGCAGGACTTCTACCCCCCGCAAAACTTCGGTGCAAGATGCCCACTGTCAAGGATATGAAGCTGCCTATCGAGCGCTTTACTGGAAAGGAAGAATACAAAGGGCTCGGGTCAGGATTCAAGGACTGGGGATTGCAGTTTCTGGACGAGCTTGGAGCGGCTCAACGCCTCAGTGGAGGTGAAAGGCCTGAGGAGTACAAGATGAGGACACTTAATCGGTACCTGGATGAAAACGCAAGAAAGCATTTCGACAAGATAAAAGGAGTCTGGGCGTCAGAAGTACCCACGGTTGAACACTTGATGAACAAGTTGCTCGAGGTATACAATAGAGAGATCACTGTGGAGCAAGCCACGCGGTTTATGCGATCTCGTAAGCCAAACGATCGATCTTGGACAGAGCATTACCAGTATCTAGTCGCCGTAGCAAGTTCAGGGTGCTGCCCTGATCGATTTGTGGTTCAGTACATATGTGAAGGTGCATCACCGGACGTGAAACGAGCCATGCAAACGCGACTCGATCGCCGTCGCACTGACTATCTGAAACAAGCATGGGAGATGGCGGACTTCACCAGTACGTTTGAACAAGATGCCGGCGCTCACGTGGTTAGTGGGGTTCGTCAAAATACTCATGCCAGAAGTAATGCCCGCGGCACTAACGTCGCAGCTGATGCATTGATTTCTCGCGATGAAAAAAGGTGCTGGGGATGTAACCAGCTTGGCCATAGCAACAGAGAGTCCAAAAACAAAGCTGGTAGTAAACAGGCTTCATTTGCTCTAAGTATCGGGGCCTCTTTCGATGGTGTAAAGCAGACTTGGATTCTCGATACTGGCGCCAGCAGGCACCTGGTGATGGACGTCAGCATGCTTGTCGACGCGGTTGATTGCTTCGATGAATGTAATGTCGCTGATGGTCAAGCTATCAAGGTTACAAATGTGGGCCAAGTCAAGTTGCAAGCAAACGTGGATGGGAGAACTCACATAGTTGCATTGAGTGACGTCTACTATGCAAAGGACCTCACGCACAACATACTTTCGTACTGCAAACTCGAAGAAAAAGGGGTTGCACTGAGCTACGACGATGGACGTCGATATTTGAGGCGTAACAGCGATGGAGCACGAGTGTTTGAAGTTGAAAAAGAAAACAACGTGCTGGTGGTGTGTACGCAGAGTATAAAGGCTACACCACGAAGAAATGAAGTGGTGCATGCGTCATTACTCACTGCAGATAACGATGATGAAAACATTGTGCCCGTAAATTGTACTCTTTTGGAGCTACATAAACGCCTGGGCCACCTCATGTATGACTCGGTTGAGAAGATGGCGGATAGTGAAGGCTCGGGTATCGAGCTGACTGACAGGAGTCGACCAAGCTGTCTAACGTGCGCTCAAGGCAAACAGTCGAAGAATGCACAACCGAAGAAGGATAGCGGGGTACACTCTCCGATTGATCGAATTGGTGGTGTTATTTGCAGTTACCTGAAAGGTCCTATGACACCAGCAGACCGATGCGGCAATCGGTACATGATCAACTTTGTTGACCATGCCTCAATTTATTGCAGAGTGTTTGTTGCGCGCAAGAAGGATCAAGCTGCGAAAATTTTCGAACACTTTTTGGCCTTTTTCTAGCGCTCTTTTGATTGCAAGGTACACATACTAAGGACGGACGGTGGTGGAGAATATCGCAACGTGGACATGCTTTGCAAGGAGATTGGAGTGACGAGACAAGTGAGCGAGGCTGGAAATCAAGCTTCCAATGGAAAGGAAGAACGCATGCACAGGACAGTACTCAACATGGCACGGTGCATGTTGTTTTCGAGCGGATTGCCGTTACACTTCTGGGGTGATGCAGTCCAATACGCGACTTACATTTTAAACCGCAGTCCAAGCAGAGCCAACGTGAAGCGGGCTTCTCCAATCGAGGTCCTGACTGGAAATAAGCCCAGTCTTGCCGATGTCGTGGCGTCTGGAAGCCCATGTACGGCCTATCGCGACCCAGGAAAGAGTTCGTGGAAACCCCGTGCTGAAATCGGCATAATTGTCGGGAAGCACGACTAGACCAAGGGTTTCAAGGTATATCTTCCTCGCGAAAGGCTGGTCATTACAACGCAGCATGTCAAGCATGTGGACACCATGGACGTTGATGGCAACTTGCAACTACAACAACAGCTACGCAGAGAGGACCCTGGTTTGAGTCAAGCTGTGGAAACGAGGGAGCAGGCTGCGAAGCAGAAGGAGTATTTAAGTACTTGCAAAAGACTGTCCAAGCCCGGGTCACGTGGTAAAGGGAAAAGTTCGACGAACAGAGTACCGTTAAGCGGTGCCGATTCTCGCATAGTTGTCTCAGCTAGAACGCGCATGACCACCCGCCACATGGGCGCTAAACATGTACCAGTTGCAATGGTAAACTTGGTTGAAGATCCGAAGACCTACAGAGAAACAGTACAGTCGAAGGATGCAGCACTGTGGCGAGAAGCAATGCGTTGCGAGCTTGAATCGCTTAAATCAAACAAGACGTGGGAGGTGACACTAAGAAGACCTGGCCAGAAGCTTTTGCATTCAAAATGGTCTTTAAGACGAAACGACACGCTGATGGGACTCTGGAACGTTTTAAAGCGAGGCTCGTGACCTGTGTAAATGAGCAGGCATATGGTGTCGATTATACCACGACATTCAGTGCTGTGATGGAGATGACGACAGTAAAGGTGGTGCTGGCATTGGCGCGTGTATGGGGGGTTCCTGCTCGACATGGGGATGTTCCTAATGCTTACGTGAAAGCCGATAAAGAAGAAGATCTTGAAATTGCGCTTCACGTGCCGCAAGGAATGGAATTTGACGAGCACGAAGTACACAGTTTGGGTACAAGTGACAGGAGCAAGGTGGTGCTAAAACTTCAAAAGAGCCTTTACGGGCTTAAGCAGGCTGGGCGTTTGTGGGCACAACTGTTACATGATACACTGGTGAAGCTTGGATTTACACAGTGCTACACCGACAGTTGCTTGTACACAAAAGGAGATGTCTCAACGATTGCGCTAGTGGGTGTCTATGTGGACGACCTATTGGTAACTGCTAAGAAGGCCTGTGACGTGACCAAATTCTTCGATGACATGAAGGTACTCGAGGTGAAGGACCTCGGCGAAGTATCTAAGTTTCTGGGCATTGGCGTGATGTATACCAAGGATTCTGGGTACCTTTTGGAGCAAACTCAGTGCATTCGCGAATTAATTATTGGTCTTAGTCTGGATCAGGCTAAAACTGCTCGTACGCCTATCGGTGATGAACAAGACGGCGAAGACGAGGGCGATTTGCTACCGAGCGGCAGTGACGGTGCATCAAAGGGACCAACAGTGAATATGTTTCAATCGTTGATTGGAAGTCTGCTTTGGTTGTCGCGGTGCACAAGGCCGGACGTTGCATTTGCTGTACACCGGGCCAGCCGGCGGTCGCATGCACCAAGGGATTGCGATTGGCGTTGGGCAAAGCGAATAGTTCGATACCTGAAGGGAACTGCCGACCTTAAGTTTGAGATGAGAGGGACTATTGGAAGTGACAGTTCTCAAGATGTTGTGCTTGAAGGCTACAGCGACGCGGATTACGCTGCGGATCGTGCGGATCGAAAATCGGTAAGTGGAGGGGTTCTATGCTTAAATGGTATGGTTGTCGGTTGGATGTGTCGGAAACAGGTAAGCGTGGCATTATCTACGATGGAGGCCGAGTTTGTGGCTGCATCACTAGTGGCGAGTGATTTGCTAGGATTGTGTGAGCTGCTGGGTGAGATTGGAGTGAGCGTGACCAAGCCGTTGCTAATGCACGTTGATAATCAAGCTGCTATTAAGCAAATATAAGGCGAAGATAGCGCGGGAAGAGCGGAACACATCGCAGTATGTCTCAAGTTTATCAAGGATTACAGCAAGAAACAAGTGATCAAGGTGGTTTATTGCGAGTCGCGTTTAATGCGAGCTGATCTTCTCACCAAGACGTTCGCCGCACCGAGATTGACGGAGCTGTGCAAGCTGATCTCGATGATGTAAAGACATTCGAGAAGGAGTGTCGAAAGGCCGCGACTTTTCGCGTGAAAGGTGCGACTGTACATGTGAAAGGGCGCGACTAGTGAAGTTGAAGTCATGCGACTTTCGGAACAAGTGGAGCATCTTATGGGCCTACATGAGTGAGCGATGGTAACGGACGATAACGGACAGGCAAGGTAACCAAAGATCATAAGCTCCAGAAACATTGAGTTTCTCATTTTACCTTCCAGAACTAACAATTTGTACACCAAACATCGCCGCAACGGCCTTGAAATGCACCAGTGAGTGAAAACCATTCACATATACAAGTTTGGAACCATTTTTCTCCAAGTTTACATACTATTCTTGTAATTTATGGGGCAAGGTGGACAATAGTTAATCGCACGGTAGGAGGTATTCCAGACACAGTTATACGAAGCAGAACTGAACCAACGATCGTGACACGAAGTCATCTTCCATCGGTAACATGCATCCTCTGTCACAATCACGAGATTATTCAATCATTCTCTCGTCGTTCACAAGGTGTCGACTGGACCCGCAGAATCCATCGATTTTGAAAAATCTTTCGATCATCCACTACAGCAATAGTCATATGAGTACCAAGTTTTTGTCCTTTTTCTCCACATCTTGTTTTCTTTTCACGGCTATACAACTGCAACAGGCTCAATTTTGTTGCAATTGTAACAAGTTCGGGTATTGTTTCGTGGCTGTGCTGCTCCTACATTCAGTACGACATCCTTCTCGGTAGCCTTCGCACCACGCACATCAGTTTCAATCGCTTTCCTGAAATGCACTAGCTCCTCGGCGTGTCGTAAATAATCCATACGAGAATTATCGTACTTAGCCATGAACACATGCCGGCGGTCAGTTGATGCGTACTGGAAGATATTTTCGAGCACTAGCGCCTTTGCGCCGCTCGTCGCATCACTCACAGCGACTAGATATAGCAAATGTTCGGGCCAAGAACGCTTCGGGTTCTTTCTCGCGGTCGGAAGCTTGTTTGCTTCAACTTGAATGATAGTCTTCCGAAATGTCTGGTGCAAAAATTCCATGACGTATTGCAGCATCGGTCGCTGGTGCCACCAGGTCTCTAGTTGCCTGTGGTAATCCCGCTCCGCAGTGCCACTCAGACAGTGACCCGTGAGGCCAGCCTTGAATTCTTCTGACCACTCTAAACCACACGCCTTCTGATCCAACACCAGCTGTCGAACGAAACGACGACTCCAATCCAAAAATCCAGAACTAAGCCCTTCGTAGAGCTTCTTTCCATCAAAATGTCGGATAGACAGTTTTCTCTGCAGAGCATCAGGCCTTCTAGCTCCAACCAACTGAAGTGAGTTCTAATTTGGAGGTGCGTTGGGTGGTATGGGTGCTTGCTGTAGCATCTAGGTCCGAGACATTGGTTGTCCTTGCCTCATGGCTACATATTCTTGATGCTGAAGGTACATTGAGATCTGAAAATCTGGTACCCTTGGTGCTGGAGCACGGACAGGCGGAGGCTCGTGCAGGAGCTTCCTTCATGCGCTCGTCTTCTTCTCTTTTGAGCTGTGACATCTCCAGGCGACTCATGCGTTACTTCATGGTTGTCAATGCCTTGAGTGTCTTGAGGCTCACATCACTGGAGGCACCTCTCAACTCACTAGCATCTGTAACTGCAGTCTCGCTGGGTGGAGATATGTCGAATTGTACGAAGGCGTCTGGTATCGTTTGCGCACCCTCGGCGCGCGTGTATACGACAGGCGTCTTTGATCTCAAACCTATTAATTTCCCTTGCCTCTATGTTTTAGTGCAAAAATGTGAATCTTGTCTTAACTGTTGCCATATGAATTCAGCTATGTACTCCATCCGCCTACGAACTACAACATCGTGCACTATTTCAAACCACACGGTCCTTAAATAATAGCGTGCATATCGAACATCTTCTAACAGCACTGACATAATGATTCATGAATCGGAAGATGCGTCTACGATAACCAAGTCACACACGAGGTCAATGATTGTGGTAAAGAAGGACAAGCTGTGCGTTTGCTTCTGCTCTAATTAAGTGTAGCCTGTTTACTCTTGGCTTCGATAAGTACACCTCAAAAATCATATTTGATCTATCCATCCTTCGATTGAGTATCCATTATTGCTAGAACGTTTAATTCCGGTAGATTGATGATACATAATAACCAGTTTTTTATGCATGAAAAAGCGGTTCTGGCCAACGAGTGTGAAGATTCCCTAAAAGGCTACAAAAGAAAGGCCGAGGTGAGAAATGATGCAGAGGGTTATTTTTTCTGCATTAAAATGCTCAATTCTATCCGGGAGGATTACTCTATCTGTTATCCCAATGTATTCTCAAACCGTTAAACTTTTCATTCTGATTTTTTTTTGTCATTGTACCTGTCATAATGAACATGTCAAGACCATGTTCATAGCGCATAGGCTTACATGTCATCATCCGAATTACATATATATTCTATACCGTGCGTAAGTACGTGTCTTTTTACAACTTCATATGACTGGCTTGAGGGAGAATTCGTACACCGGGAAAAGCTTAAAAGTAGCGTAGCGAACTAAGGACCTATCAAAATATTGGGGGAAACGACAAGTGGTAGCACTTGTTGGTCCTCTTCAAGCTCTTTTCGGCTCTCGACATCTTGGTCCGGACTCAATATATCACGCACACTTATAGCCAATTGATCCGTTCTTTTGGGTAGTACCTTCGAGGAAAAAGGAGATTGATATTTGCTCAGATGCTACTGACGTATGAGTGGAAGAGATTACTTGGAAATTAAACGCTCGTCAAGTATCCATGTGCTCATATAGAAGTAAAGGATATCTGATTTGTCGAAAGGCAAGTACTATCTAGATAATGGAACCATCATCGAACGCGTAGTTGATGCGACAAATGGTGGCGATGATGACAAGACAACAAGCAATATTAGGGCAAATGCATAAATAGCCCGTGGCACAGAGCTAAAGACGGATGTTGTCAGGTTGCCGCATACAGTGGTCGTGCTATCCGCACAATTGTACTCCGACAAGTAGATCAGTATTTTTGCGCTAAAAGATTAGCGTGCGAGTCAGTGGTATGTTCTACCAAATTGTGGCGACCCTAGTTAGTACCTTGAGAGGAGAAGCTGCAAAGTGATTTTCAGTCCATAGAAATTTGATCGCTACTGTTGATGATATCTGTATCGAGCTGTATCGGGAGTTTGTGCCAGCGGATTACAACAACGTTCAAGATACCAGTGAATGATCCTTAACAGCGCGATTGTCGAGACATATCGAGTCACATTACACTTACGCGGCGTATCATCATTCAAATACGTAGTATGAGTGAGCGTGACAAGGTTATTCATTTCAGCGCGGTTTACAAAGTCGAACAAAAGAATAGATACAAACAATATAGGCGCGTTAAAACACTTACTGAAGCCATCAAAGTGGATTTAAAGTATTATCGTTTACAAAAAAAGTACAAAGAATTGATGGAAGGTATCATTTAGCGCCAGGAGACATAGTTGCGCAATGAACATCAGCGAGCCGACATGATTCAGGAACAAATCTCGTGAGTAATGAGTACCAGCGGCGATATAATGAGTCCTAACCCATGGAGATTGACCATGTGAGATACATTAGCAAGACCTACTGAAGGCTAAGACGGCTGTGACATGGTTTTAAGAATCCATGACGTTCATGATATTAATGCGCTTGTACCGTGACAGACAGGAAAGGACGTGGAGAGGCACGTGAGCTCAATCAAAAGCAAGAAGACAAAATCAGAGACGATTATAACAACGTGTAACGTCGATAACGCTGAATATAGAGATGCCAGCGCACTAATTAGGATACCGCACACACCAAAAAGAAAACGGTCAAGGCTGTCGTAGATGGAGGATCAAGCGTTAATTTGTTTCGACCCGTAATCGCAAAAAAGACCTTGGGCACGCATCATGTACATGTGTATGCGTTCGATGGTGATAGCCGAAGTCAAAATGTGAAGAAGGTACAAGTCGCCATTATTATGGAGAGGCGGACCTTTTAACGTTCACAAAATGGACGAAAATTGAGAAAAAGACGACGTGACTCTGGGCAAACCATGGCGCTACTTCTTTTTTTAGAACATCATAGACTTAAGAACAGATGCGAATAATTTTTCTGGTACTTCCAAGGCAAAGTTCAATTTGACATCGAACAGAACCACTATCATGATATTGGATTTCTCGGAAAATTTCAAAGAGTTTGTCCAAAACATACAGGATGGAGCGTTTTGTGAGTATACCTGATCAAGAAATGTTACTTGAGTATCAAAGAAGCACCTTCATTCATACAATATTGCTAAAACAAATTTCCGATATGTTTCCAGACAACATACCTCTAGAAGACGGTTATGTCTGAGTTAATATGAGGACGATGTTCAGAATAAACCTAAGGGTGTATGCCGCCTATCCAGGATGAATTCGAGGAGTTTGTCCCAGACAAGATACGTTTGTGATAGATCGAAGTATCCAATCCGCCATTGGTTTCTAATACATTCGGGGCACCCAAGAAGAATTCAGTTACATAATCCATTTCATAACGATCAGAGTGGCTCAGGTCCGGGAATACCTGGGTATCAATCAGATATATTATTGACTATCAGCACGTGCATAGTCAGACACGTATTCCTCAAATACGCCTTCCCTAAATTAACGAGCTATTTGTAAAAATGCAAGGAAGCATGATATCTACGGTCATCGGTTAACCTGAGGGATGCGATGAAATGCTAGTCGCAAACAACTCACGGCAGGACGAAGATTTTTGACCGCTCAAAGAAACAATTAATAGGTGTTTTGAAACAAAGAGTTTATCAGATATGCCAGACATCTGGTCACGACTAATGCGATCTTTTACGATAAATTCACCTTTGTTGTCGTGTATTGGGACGACATTTGCATCTTTTTAAGGGACCAAGCCGCACATGGAGAGCACTTTCGAGCACTCGGAGAGGTTTTACGATATCAAGACCTGTACGCACATCGTTATAAGTGACCCTTTGTTCTACCTGAAATTGAATCTCGGCCACACAGTATCTGGTCAAGAATAATCGATTGACACGAAGAAGAGCGTTGTGATTGGACAAATGAATGCGCCACGATTGAAGCATGGACTACTTAGTTTTCTTGGCTTAGCATGTGTCTGTGATTTTGCAACGCTTGCATAACCTCTCAGCCGTCCCATGAAACAGGATAATTAATGATATTGGGCTCTTATCCAGAAGAAAGCGTGTCTCAGTCTATATTTTACTCCAACAAGCGCCTTTTTTGAAGTTTTCGGACTTTTCTGTCAAGTTCTTTATTACAATGACGATTCAGGATATCAAACCCCGCACTTATTGCAGTGTCATTGCAAAAATTTGGTGACGCATACATCGGATTGCGTTTTATCCAAACAAATTAGGCCAGCATGAAATTCATTGGCCCCTCACTGAAAACGTTACCAACCATCAAGCTAGAATTCGCGGCACCACTAGGCCATTCGATGCATATACGGATAATTCTGCGTGTCGTTGGATGCTGCATCATTCAAAGGTCTCGCCGAAATTGGCTCGATTCAGTTCTCCATCACGTCAAAGGGTTACACAACGTTGATGCGGACGCATTATCCCGTCTAGTGACGCCCCCCGAAACTTCTTCGCAGCCTTCATTGTTTGTATGGAAAGATGTGTTTTTAACGTGGTACAGCTGGTCGTTGTCACTTTCGATAGCATCAACCTAATGAATGCGTCGATTATGTTGCGATGCACATGATCCTCGACGATGTGAACAATCGGGGAAAGGCGCTTGATATTTGAGTGCGTCAGGTACCGGAAGAGCATGGACACGTTGGACCAGTTTCACATCATCGATACTACTATCGTGAGTACGCATTTATGAACGTCAATTAAAAAAGGTTTCAAGAGACGTATGATACAGATCCTAATTTCAGTGCTATACGGAATGGCTCTGAAATACACGATACCGTCAAATTTGTGAAGTTGAAAGGCTTGGTGTATCTGCAATCAGATCACAACGGTAAACGCTTTTGTGCCCCAAACAATTACAAAATTGGCAAAAACATAATCGTCGAATCGCACGACGGACCACCAGCAACCCATCCGAGAATCCAGCGCAATGGATACAAGAGAGCACAGTGGTATCACTGGCCAATACTAGAAAAGATGTAATAAAATATGTATCTACATGTAAAACATGCATCAGATGAAAATCCGGCAAGTTCAAAAAGATCGATAAGGTCAGTTCCAAAAGAAGGTTAGGAAGTGGTATCTATTGACTTTGTGGATGATTTACCAGTTTCAAAAGAATGTGACTCAGTTGAAGGTGTCTATATTACTAGAATTAGACTAACTGACTTCTCTAGTTGCCTAGGCTATCTTAAATAACATATATACATATATTAAACGTTTCGTAAAATACCTGTAAGAGATGATAAAATGTCCCTCGTTGCTAGTTCTGCAGTGCGGTAGCGTTCACCACTACAGTACGAGAGAGAGTGTGTCCATCGTGTAACGGATAGATGTTGAAAGTTGTAAAGTTGTGAAGTGGTAAGTTTGTAAAGTTGTAAAAACGGTCCAAAAGTACCGTGGTTTGCAAACTGGTGTGCGCCACACTACGGTGAACATAACCAGCCAACTAGGACTAGGACCCGAGTTGCACTTGCCTTTCCGCTCGCCTGTGCCGTACCCGCAGTAATGATCTTCGGCTTCTGAAAAATCCACCAAATGATCCTTGCTGTTCTAGTTGGTCCAGCACCTTTGCAAGCCGACTGCGTTCGTCTTGGTCGTAACACTGTCTTCGAAAGTACCGAACGTGTACACTAAAAGTGGTGTAAATGACGGAAAGTGCTGGAACTGTCGGAGTTGCTGATCGCTGATCGAACAAACGCGATTCCGATCTGTCCAGACGAAGTGCGCTGTCACCGCTTGCAATGCAAGCCATACATCCGATATAATTGCTGATAATCTTTCCAATCCGACCGTAGTGTTGGTACGATTGCACATGCAATATGCGTCCAACCTGGTCGAAAGGAGAAAAACTGATCCCAACTAGGGAGTAACTCTTTTCATAACTGTGCCGTGTGATCGCACTCTAGAAAGAGATGTTGATCGGATTGCACTGCCCCAGAAGAAGGCTGCGTGCACAATATAATGCCGGGCTTAATATCCTTTAAGAACCAGAAACGAGATCGAACTGGCAGCATCCGAAAGGCTAGATGAAATTGTAAATCCTCAAAAATTGGTAATACACGTTTTCGAAGATGCCGTGATGTAGCCATAAAAGTTCGAACTCGTTCTGAATCCAATGCGTTCGATCTCTCCCGTGGTGACCAATGTGTCGACATCGGATGGCTCTTGGCTGGTTCGGGAGGTTTCCAGACGATTCGTGAGAGTTTTGCGCGTGAAATAGATGGAAAATAATGTTTGCTTTCTTTGGTTTTTACTTCCCCATAAAATGATCTGCCACTTGTGGTTGGTATAATCCAAACGATGAGACCAATCGTCGAGTGGATACGCTGGAGAATCTAAGTGACTTCATTGTAAAGTCGACTCAGCAACTTTTCTCCAGCCATATCCGATGTGTTCAGCTCTTCGTCGTTGTGATAGTTGGCGACGAAATCTTCCTTCGTTGGCCATGTGTCGCTTTCACGAAAAAAGTCTTGCAAACTTCGAACGTCGAAAAGTGTAGCAAACGTTTTTCGAAATGTGCGATTTGGTTCGTCCGCCATACCAAGATTGTACCAAACGTTCTCCGTATTCGGATGGCGAGTAGCAGCTTCGTAATGTAATTTTTGGTCGCAGTGAAACCACATCGGCTGTTCCATGTAGTACTGACGGCGTTGTGAAACATTTAAATCTGATATTGAAATGCTCCAATTCATCTGATGCCACATTTCAAATGCGTGTTTCCACCATGACGATATGCTCTCCCATTGAACCATTTTCCCATGTCGATTTGATGCGATGGTGAATATATCCATCGGCTTGTGAGGTCCAAAGGAAGGTTGGATAAGTTGTAATAATTCCGTCGAAGCAGTTGTCCAATTCGCAGGAATAATTGTTGACGCATCGGATGCGAACTGCTGAAGGAATTGAATACGTTGTAGCTTTATTCGTCCCACCAAAAAAGGAACTTGTAGTCCACCATCTTGTCGGCGAAGATATAAAAATTCTTTGCTGAGTAGGTGAACATGTGTTAAATCTTTTTTGTGTTTCCGACCAAGCACAAATCGATTTAACATCGATTGCCACTGTCGGATAGTTACTGCTGATATGTCTACGTGCATTGTATAATGCCACAGCCGTGATAAAATCATCGTCTGCGCAACCAGTAGTCGACCACGACCAGTTCTTGCCCTTCGAAACCATACACCAAACCCATCGTAAAAACGCTTGTCGAGAGTTGAAATAATCATCGAATGAGTTGGTTTCTGGCCGAACGGAAAGGATGTGACTCAATTATGAAGGATTGGGATAATTTTTTTAAACGTGGGAGCTGCATACCAGCCTAAACGAGGTTAGAAGCCGCAGAAGCGGCTTAGATGTTCATGATGGAGTCATACGCTACACGGATCACCGCACGTTATCATAAGTGACAAGGATCGAAGATTTACCTCTAAATTTGGAGATCACTTATGCAAGTGATAGGAGTGAAATTGAGCATGACGACTGCACATCGAGCTCAGAGAGATGGCCAAATCGATTGCCATAACTTGGTGCTTGAAGATGCATCAAGTTGCTTG
The DNA here is from genome assembly GCA_905220665.1 of Albugo candida. Classification (NCBI taxonomy): domain Eukaryota; phylum Oomycota; class Peronosporomycetes; order Albuginales; family Albuginaceae; genus Albugo; species Albugo candida. Next base: position 56,193 of record CAJNAR010000039.1, on the reverse strand, counting down.
TTTTCGTACAATGGGATTGATTGGGTTCATCATTTGAGTCACATAGAGTAGGCACACGCAACACTTATTAGCACGTCGACAAGCTTTTTTTTCTCCGTTTCAGATTGATACGGGTCGTTAACCATACTCAATTACACAAAATGAGTTGTCAAATGTGCTGTAAAATATATCAATTGCAGATAATGCACAAAGTTTTTGAACGACCGAAAGCCGTTAATTGAACTCGCTCGAGAAAATTCATTTGCCTTGCAAGCTTGGCAGAAACAGTATTACGAAGAAAACATGTCGAGAAGCCATCTTTAACGATGGAGATTCAGCTCTCCTGAATACTATCTACGCGGAAGATTCTGCATGGCCGGTGGAGTCGAAATATAGTCTAAACTTGCTACAAGACGAATCGAACCATTCCGCATCATCAAGATGATTGGTCAAAACGTTTCTGTAGGTCCGTCTACCTTTGAAGCTATTCGTTTACATCCAACGTTCAACGTCGAGCTTTTGACAATTTAGGCGCCAAGACCAAGGAATTCTGGAATGAGACCAATATTGAAGTCCGCGTCTATTGGTACGTACGATACAGATCACCAATTATTTAGGTAATTGCTATTTCCACCCAACATTTTGCTATTTCCACCCACTGCGTGACTTTTTCACCAATCAGATTACGGCGTTATTTTCCACCCAAGTTTTTTTACTAGGGAGTTGCTATTTCCACCCACGTCGTGACTTTCTGACCAATCAAATTACGGCTTTATTTCCAATCAACTTTTCACTCTATGGCTACAGTTTCACAGTCCTGCACGCCGATCGAAGGTATCAGAACTCATAGTTGCACACCTTTCTAGAATCCCAATTCTAGATCAGCTAACTTTATCATGCTTTTCGTTGTACCGCGTCGTTCGCAAACAGTAAAGTACGCATCTACGGATCGCCATCATATGTCGTCTATCTACTACATCCTGCGAGAAACTTTTTAAAAGTTAAAAGTACGTTCAGTCTGGTCTGAGAATTGGACTAATAACGACAGCGGACTTTTGCCGTATGTCTTGTAACACGACAGAAAATTAAAATAACTTGTAAATACATTTGTAACTTGTTTATGCCGGTTTTCAAGCGCACAGACGCCCTGCGGCTGTACTGTTATGGGATGGGCTATCGTCTCCAGATCTTGCACGTAGCTGCTTTCAGTGAACTTGTCCTCTTTATGCCGCTATACCGCTTGTATGCATCGCCCGAATTCCGAAGTGCCCTGTGGTGCAATCGAGTGCACGTTTGCGAAAGCTCTAGCAGAATTCTTTGGACTGAAAAAAGGTACTCTAAATTATCTCTTACGGATGCGACACGAATAGCGGATTTTCAATACACCTGGTGTCAGGCCACTCATGGCAGATTATATGCATCCAGGGTGGGTCTACCAATCAAAACTTCTGAGTGAAGTGCCCCTATCATAAAAAGGTGGGTGGAAATAGTAAGAAACTTGGGTGGAAATTACGCCGTAATCTGATTGGTGAAAAAGTCACGCCGTGGGTGGAAGTAGTAATTCCCATTATTTATCGTGGACAAACTATTGATTTTTTGATAGTACTAGGATCAGCGCCAATGGCTTGTTTATGTCATGGTTATCCAGAGTATGATATCACTTGAAAATATGGGAAGGAGATCAATCAAGTTTCGCATTTTGGTCGGAACTTCTCAATCAACTCCAGCGCGAAATCATGTCCGGAAGATGTCATGATGAATATGTGAAGAACATATTCCTCATGGATAGACATACATCTCATCATCCGAATCACATATACTTTATATCTTGCGCAAGTAAACCGTGTTCTTACAGCGTCATATGGCTGACTTAAGCAGGATTCATGCTAGGAGGAGAGGCTTGAAGGCAGGGTAGCGAACTAAGGACCTTCCGATAATAAAGGAATCCGGTACAGTCACACAGCCCTTTTGGTGTAGCTACATACCCTAACTTAAATGAGAACACCGGTATCATCAAACCCCCTGATACCTATCACACGTTGTTTCAGAAATTATATCCTGCTATTTATTATAGTTGCCATCAAGATCCATTTCTTCATTCCTACTTTTCGTTTTCGTACTAATGATACTTTGCGTCCAATTAAGTACAGCTGTACAATCGTATTTTTGATTCCGTATCAATGGTTAATTTCTAGACGCTAAGACGACGTCCTTTCAACCTTCCAGCATCACCTATTTTAGGAGCGACACATAAGTGAAGTGAGAGACATTCAAAATTTAGGGTGTGTGGCGATACCGTTTCCCAATAATTTAGAATATTTAGGGGATGTAACGATACCGGTGTTCTCATTTGAGGTAGGCGGTGTGGCTATACCAAATCCCATAATAAAACACTTATTCTTTTTTACGAACACCTCGACAGTACCAAATTTGGTAGGTACGGGCATAAATGGATAGCCGCTTACGTCAAGAGGGAGGGATTTATCCCTGTAAGTATTCAAGCTGAAGAGGTTGGTATCGGTTGTCAACACGGCGGGTAATCAAGGCATATTTGTACTCCTCGTCCTCCACAAGTCAATCGTTTGGCATGTAAGCTTACCCTCTAACCAACCTTGAATTCTCTACCAGGCAAAAGACAATTCTGATATTATATCAAGGTCACTACACCTAAAATTGCTCTCATTTTGCCAAATCGCTAGCAGACGATGTCATGTGTGTCTAAGGATTCCAACCCATTCAGGGAGTCATATTTGTGTCGTTTTGTGAAAGCTCATTTCTCACACCGTGAAGATAGGATTGCAACTAGGAAATCAAGCGACATGCTAGGGCTGCTTGTGAAACCAGCCCTGATTAACCTGACGTAATAAACGGAGTAAAGGATACACAGTGCTGAAGTCGAGCGCTGACCAGTATTGAATCTCAGCAATAATACGATGGATATATAAATATATCGCAATACTATGAACATAACACGTCTCGAGCCCTAATGATTTGAACAAATAAGGAGAGAATTAGGGTAGGGTTCTATATAAAACATAGAGTAGGTCTCCAAACGGAACATCGAGCCCTGCGTAAGGCTTCGAACTGCAGATAGGTGGACTAGGGATGTCAATATTGTATAAATTAGACGCTAATTCCTAAAAATAAGCATAAATCAAGCGCGACGGATATCAACTATTGTGTGCTCGAATCCAACGCGAAGATGAAACCTTTTAAGGAGAATAAAGTAGAGAAAAATACTGAATGTCATTCCGACAATGACCAGCACACAGCACAGGTTGATTGTCAGTAGCACAGGATTAACGAATCAGCTCTCAAGCTTGTCAAGGACTTGTTGGTCTTGAACTGCTTCCACTATCGGTCAAATCTACAAAATCAGCAGTGCGACTTCGGGAAAGGTAGGGAGCAGTCATGAGAAGCATATAATTCAGTTCAGCAAAGTAGCGACGACACGTTGACGTTAAGTATTTGTTGAAGAGTAGAAATACTCCCTGGTGCTGTAAGTAACTTCATGTGATGACTATGATCCAATCACACAAAACTCGAATGGAGCATGCATGGAGTCGATTTAATCAGTGCTCATGAGATTGTTCGTCGAAAGGGAGTATCATGCAGTAATATGTAAGCAAGGTTGTGATGACGTCGAAAAAGGAGATTCAATAATAAAGAAGCACATTAATTAATTAATGCTCATACCAACCAATTGATCTTGATGTAAATTTCTGCCGATTGCAGAAAGTGTAAGCGCAAAGAATACTAATGTCTACAGCAAGTACAGTACAAGGTATCGTGATTTGTGGATCACTTTTTATCGTGGTAAGCAGAACATGCGATCTACAGTAAATAGAATACGAACCGGAGCTCATTTCGATAGTAAGGGGCCTCATTGAGAGTCGCACTCCGCAAGAATTTTTTGAGAGTCTGATGTCAGCCTTGCCAGCGAAGCACCATCAGCGAGAATCTATGATTACCAAGGTCATTTTTTACGACTATTATAGACCCAAGTTTGTCTCGTTTAATCAAATAAACTTTCATTGATACCTGTTTTGACATTAGCTTAGGGATCAAGGCGATCATGAGAAGAAAAATGCCATAGTGAAGGCGGTGTCTAGAACAAAAATGGTGACAGCGTCCTGTGCATCATTAAGTGAAGACATTCGAGATTGGCAAATATCGCATCCTCGTTAAAGTCACATTTTACTGAATAGAATATACAATCACCGCAATATCCTACTAACATTCAAATGGATAATGACCGAAAGGATCATTGCGCTAGTCCTAACAGGCATTCTTGGTAAGACCATTTACGAAGCAAAGAATCAACCCGGCAAGCAACAGACTTCTTGTAAACATTCCGTAGTTATCTCACGTTACCGATGATAATATGACAACAGGGGGTGTTTCAATTATATACTCGTCGTACATCGACGACCATTTTGAGCTTGGTCAAAGAATAGCCTAAAGCGTTCTCGACCAAGTCAAATGCGTAAAGGGAAGGTCAACCAACAGAAGATCAGGTGTATAATAACGGGGTAATGGTATAGAGTATTTGAACAGGTGATTAGCTGATGGTGAACAGGTGATTAGCTGATGGGTGATGTCGAATACTAAAAATTGTCAGAGTACGCCTTCTTTCTCACAGCAGATCTAAATCTGGCTAAATTCACGCCATAAAAAAATGTCAATGACGGAGCTTAGTTGTCAATAAGGAGTGGTGGGCGATAGGTGAACATCCTGTTGGCGATGAAGCTCCTGTGAACCGTTAAGCATCGTGCTGACATGATTGTCATTGTTTCTGAGGATCGACGCCTTCGTTCTTGAGCAGCTGTTGTAGTGTAATTAAAGAAGAAAGAGCTCCAGGAGAATATTCTAGGTCGCTTCTCTCGAGCTAAGTGCATGTATAGGTTTTAAGGTTAATCCCATTTTTCATTCAATACCCGGTGTTGTATGTAGAGTTCTCCCTCTGCGAATCATTCACATCTACAGGTTACAAGTCCAAATACAGCTGAGGGGAACGATGCTCTTAGCGAGGAAAATTACTTCGTATGGGAGTTAAGCGCTCGGATGAATCTCGACAAGAATTCCTACTCAAACACATCGACGCAATGAAGGCGCCGAGCGGAGAACACTTCAGCGCGTCACAATGAAAATTCAATATTATGAAGGCCTTCGCAAATTTGTGGACCATGTACCATGATAAGCCCAGGTTTCCAAACCACGGTCCGGAACGCAGGAATGACTGCAGAATCATGAGAGATTTTGAAGAGTTTTTTCTCCGCAGAGCATTCACAATCGGATAAAGATGCGTCGGCAGCTTCATGAGTTCAAAATGCAGAAAGGAGACATGTGGTGAAACATTTTCTCAGTTTTGATGAGTTGTGCATGACAATGCAATCCATCGGTGATAAACTTTTGCGCGATGAGCAGCTCGTGATTTTGCTTGGAAATTTGTCGGATGAATACGAACAGATCATAAGATCATAGAAAAAATGCAAGGCATCGACCTATTCCAAGGAGATGCTTCGTCATGAATAGGAAGGCAATGCTTATAAGGGAAAGATGAAGTCGCTTCGAAGGCAGCAAGAACTTCAGGAGCACTGGTAATTGGTCGAAGAAATCAAGAAACAAGTTCCCGGGGAAATGTTTTATTTGCAACAGGTACGGACACAAGAACAAACATTGTTGGAAGAACCCAGTTAAGAAGAAGAATAACGAACCATTGTTTACAGTTGGCAAACATGGTTCGGATGATTGGCTACTCGACAGTGGTGCGAGTAGTCACATGTGCCCATCTCGAGATGAGTTTGTGAAGATTCGCTCTTTGGACAAGTCTGTTAGAATTTCAGCTGCGAATGGGGAGTCAGTGACTGCTGATGCAATTGGAACAATTCGTGTTGGGCTTAAGAACAAGAATCCAAGTCGTACTGAAGATAGCTTATACGTACCGAAGCTGGATCGTAGACTTTTTTCATTAGTGCATTTTCTACAAAAGGTTTGCATGTGACCATCATCAATAAGACATGTGTGATTAAGAATGACAAAGAAGTGGTGACTCAAGTGGACCAAAAGGGTAAGTTGTTTGTGCTGGACTGTGATACGTTGGAATCAGCAGCAGCGAGTGAAGTGGTCGGAAATGGAGCTCAACTGATAAGTCAAAATATTTGGCATGCACGACCGGGAAATTTACCGATCGAGGCCATGAGAAACCTCGAAGAGTGCAACTTCTATAAGTACACCCCCTCTTTGCTTATTGCACAGTACCCTCCGGAGGAGATTTCCGCCCCCAGTTTTTATCACTCTATGAAACAAAGAGCGTTTTCTTCCGAATCATAGTACACACACTTGATGGGTAATCTGCCCATGAAATCTGGTACAAAACTTTTACAGTATACAAAGCAGCAATCCTGCAGAAATGTTTTTCTGAATGATGATTTTATGATGAAAATAATCTACAAAGGAAAAATACATGCTACCAGCGAATAGAGCCCCATTTTGCTTCAATTACTGCTTTGATCCTCTCTGGCATGGACTTGACAAGATGCTGTAGCCACTCTGAATCAATAGAAGACCAGTCTGTTTAAGTTGGAGCCATCGTTCTTCGCTGTTTTTGGCTTTGGGGAGCTTATGAATGTCTGCATTCATCTTTTCCATACATTCTCAATGGAATTGAGATCAGGAGCGTTTGCAGTCCATTCTAGCTTGCCAACGCTGCGCTCGTCACGCCATATTCGGGCGCTTTTGCGGGATGGATAGTCGCACCATCTTCGATGAGTATGACACTTCCAGCATTGATAAGGCCTTCCCAGAATCCAGCCAACTCACAAATCGTACACATGTGCGACAAAGTCAGCTGCTATTCGACGATTTGGTGCCATGCGCACAAGCTTGATCTTCTTGCTATCCTGAAAGGTACACACAGACCATCACCGAAGAACTCCCTGATTTGTAAGAAGGTACCAACCAGTGGTCGGCGAAAATTCTTCCCGATTTCAAAGCTGGCCTCATCAGTCCAACAGATTGATTTCCAGAACTCCATGGTAAAATTCTGGTATCTTTTTGCAACGTCCAGCCTCTTAGCAGTATCTGGTTTGTTTAAAAAGGCTTTTTAACCCCCACTCGAGAAAAGAGACCAGCGGCATGTAAAGTCTCTTTGACTGCAGTCTGACCAGCTCTAGTTGGCATGTTGATGGTGATTTCGGCCAACGTACAACGTCGTGCACCCTTGGTGCTGCGGACTAGAGCTCCGACGTCCCTTCCTGAAAGTTTTTTTGGCCTTCCAGGGCTTTTCTTTGGCATAAGTGTGTTTTCTTTATATCACCTCTCCATGATGCGTCGCATCTGTCCTTGAGTTGCAGACAATTTCTGCAACTTTGGTACTAGCCTGCCTTATTCCAACAATGCGCAAACGTCCCTCGGATGTTAAAGTATTTCTGTGTTTTGGGGGCGCGGCAGTGGTTTGTTCAAGCGCAAGCTTGCGCTTATGAGTCCAAATTTAAGAAAGCCGACAATCTCTTCCGGAGGGTACTGTAAATTCCCTCAATTAATAGCCAATTGAAAGCCTGGAAAAACTTCCTCGCTTCGCGAAATTTTTCGGACGCGTCAGCTTCCTCCTGTTACGAATTTTTTCGAGAGTGTAACCAGTGATATTCACCTCTGTTTTCACCTCTGTTCTTAACTCTGTTTTTACCTCCCGCTATGCCACTCGAAGCACTACCTTCAGCACATTTTGCCTCCTTGGAATTTCGAAGTTTCTGTGCAGGAGTTTGCTAAAACTCAGGCTTTGCCACGGCGGATTTGCGCTACAAAAAAAACAGGAACAGAGATCAGAAAAGTTTGGCTGAAATGTGCACACGGCGGGCCGTATAAGAGGGTTGGTCAAATCCTGCAAAAACCATCTTTAAAACGTACAGGATGCCCATCGGAGAGTGCCGTTTGGCAACTGGATGTTGTTAACCCTACTCATCAAGGTCACGGTGCAACAGATGACGTATCCGCGTACCTAGTTCACCGCACCTTGAGTGAAAAAAGTAGCAATCGTAGCTGACATGTCACGGGTAGGAGCAACACCAAAGGTAATACTGGCTAGTATGCGACAAGTAGACCAAGATTGCCTGGCGGCTGGTAAGGACATGTATAACGACAAACAAAACGTTGGTACACCACGAGTGTCAGCGACAACGAGTATGTTGGAAAATGAAGACTGCGCTGACTATCTTTCACTTAGGTGCCTACGAATGCTTTGGACGGCCGTCGCCCAATTTAAGCTCTGTTGGACCTTTTGGATGAAGATAATGTTCATCACGAGGCAAACGCTGACTACGCCGGACGTTTACGTCGCTTGTTTATTGCACCCAACTCTGTTATATCTGTGGCAAAAGAATTCACATCTAATTTAATTTTTGTGACGGTTCTAATTACAAGACCAACAGGTAATTATGCATTGAGACGCGTTCAATTTCAAGTCAGATGTTTTATTCAATATTTCTCAATTATATATAAAATGCCGTTATTACACATTGTTGGCGTTACTCTCACAATATCAGACGATTTCACTTTCCTTTTTCTTTCTATCAGAAGAGTGCGAAAATGACTATGCATGGGCTTTCGAGGAATTCAGGCATGTGTTTGAGCCCCTCTTCACTTCTGTAGTTTTTTTTATTTTAGTATCCTGTCAGGGAGATATAGGTACTGAAACTGTTCCTCCGTTTGCACCGTATTACTGTTATACTTGATCGTGAACTGTACGACGAAGACAAAAGGTAATTCTTGTACAAAAGAGGAATACGATGAGTTTTTCAGAAGTGAAAACAGTAATGCTCAGCAAAAAGAGAAGAATACTACGCATCTTCTTGGAGAACAATATAGGAAAGCGTTCCTGTAGCCATCTCGCGATATTCGCAGCCTACTTGGCGGCCACACCGGGAACGTTTTGTTGGGGCATGGAGAAGACGCAAGGTTCATTTTGGTCCCAATGTCACATCAAGGGTTGAAGGAAGTCACAGCTACTTAGAATAATGGATCGCTGTATCCACCTCCGATATTCATGGAGTTTACGGGAAAGTGGTTTTAGCTGGCCGGCATAACGGAGAGAAATTAGAAGATGCATTGCCTTAGAAAGTATGCAAACCTCATACGATTGCGCATCACTATTCTGAGAAAAGGTTGTGCGGAAGGTGTCTAAGTACTCATGAAGAAAACTAGGATATCAATCATTTTTTTTGAGGATTTTATGACCACTGATTGATATAACCTTGTTTGCGTGTCTATTTCGTTCAGGTCCACCAGCAGTATGAGATCTTAATTTCTTCGGAAGGTTTATCGCCTTGCACCAGAACTTTTAGAGAAACAATGGGCCTTAATGCAAGCATGATTTACGGACAGTTTTAAGGAACAATTCCCAGTTAGAAATGTCTCTCTTTAACAACCGCTGGTGGTCGAAGCGGCGTCGTCGAGTGGAAGCTCAGCAAAAGGAATTTTTTTTCAGAGGTTATGAAACTGGAGGAGGGCGCCATTCGGCAATGAATCCACGCCAGCAAATCATTTTGACTGCTTCTCTTGGTTCACTGGACAATCCCACAACATCTCTGGTCCAAGAAGCCGCTATTGTACATACTCGTGGCCGACCAGTACGAGCTGAATCTTCTAAGCGAGATCCGTTTTTTTTTTAGCATACTGAAAGTGGACCTTGACCCCAACCGAAATGTAGCCAGTGCAAGAGAGTATGTCATGACAGGCGGACATGTCCCCAATTCTTGTCTAGTGCATCTTTGGTATAGTTGAATTCATATGTTATTATTATTATGAGCATTTTCGCGGCGGCATTAAGTCCGTATTAACGAACTCAAGCTTTCGCTTACTCCTGACTTTTTCTTCATTCCGGTAAATTAATTCCTGGCTACTGTAGAGACGCTGAGTAAGTTCTTTCCATATGGCGCGGTTTTGTGCTATAATTGACAGGGCGTATAGATCTGCCGTATTGCGGAGACGTAGACTGGAATTTAGGTCAAGCCGTAGGTCCTTGTCGAGATTGACTGGGGGGCAAGTAGGTGTACGGCCCCGATGAGCCGGCATTTTACCAGGAGAATCATAGTATCGGAGCATGTTCAGTTGAGATGGAATAGGTTGTGCGCGGTGAAGAATATGACCGAAGAGTCTCCATCGAGACCTCGTCAGGTGGATTTGCAGAGGTTTTGTGTTAAAGCGCTTGTACAGATCTGCGTTGCTGATGTTCTGTGGGTAGTGGACGTGGAGGACGCGGCGAAGGTGGGACGGTGGTACGCTTCAAGACTGGCAATGTTGCGGTCTGTGAGACCCCATGTTCCGTTTGGATTCATACATGCCCTTTGTTGCAAAGAATAACGCCAGTTACATCTCCTATTACAAATAATTATAAAAAACCTGAACAAATAGTTGGTCAAAGTTTTTCATTAGTAATATTAACATATTAGAAATATGAAAGTTCCACATAGAAGGGGGTGCTCCCAGTGGTATAGCGCGTAGTTGAAAACAGAGGGTGAAACAATTATTTACACGTCCGAACAGTTTCGCAACGCGAGGAAGTTTATCGGGGCTTGTGCACGGCTATTAATCTGGGACACAATTAGCAAGGGGTGGGGTACATATAGGTGTGGCCTAAAAGATTCGTCCTCGGTCGGTGATGAGGACGACGATATGTGTGAAGTATGTGTGACTGGGAAATCGACCGTCAAACCGTTTCCGAAATCAAGGTACGGTGAAGTAAGGACCACATCACTGCTTCAGATAGTTCAAAGTGATGTTATGGATCCAATGGAGACCAAGTCACAGAGTGGAGCAAAATTCGCTACATACGCGGTATGTGGTTATGTATTTCATAGTAAAGAAGTCAGATGTGATGAAAAAATGTATTGAGTACAAGTCGATGATAAAAAACCAATTGAACACCACGATTAAGTGTATTCGCACCGATTACGGTAGAGAATGTATAAACAAGCGTCTTGCAGAAGTGTGTCGGAAGTCGGGTGTCATTCATCAAGCGTCAGTGCCGTATTCGCCACAGCAAATCAGTATGGCAGAACGATTGAACAGAACACTCACGGAGCACACAAGAGCCATGCCAAAATCACATGCACGTCGAGAAAAAGTGGTGGGCCGAAGCCATTAACACCGCGGTGTATGTGACCAATCGAATTAAATGCGCTGCTAGTCTGACCAAAACTCCATTCGATGTGTGATTTTAAACCAAACCTAACCTATCACACATGCGAGTGTTTGTGCTCAAGGTTTCGGTCACGTTGTAAAGGCAAAGCGTCATAAACGGACAACACGGCATTTCGACGCATGTTCTTGGGGAATGCACATGATGTGAAGAGATACAGTCTCTGCAATTATGGCTCACAGACTGGAGATTACGCGATAAGTGATATTTCAAGAATTACCGAAGTCCAAATACGTGCAAGTTGTTGGTAATTGTCAATTCACACCATGCACGCATCATGATGACGATGATGATGATGGCATGGTGCAATCACCAGTTGTTCATGCCCGGAGTGACTAAAACCCAATAATGGTGGATCAGACTGGATATGATCAAACCTTTTCGTCTTCGCGTGAATATGAATGTTTAAGTCTCAGCCAAGAAATCGTGGATGTATCTCAAGCACTGTTTGAAATTGATGATGTAACCATGATTACAAGTCTCGACATTGTGCCCAGGAGGGGTGAAGCTTTTTCTCAAGTGAGTGAGCGCAATGCCCTACTTGAACTACCATGGAGTAAACATTTTCAAGTCCTGTTCCAATTGCAACATCAGACGTCATCGTGAATACAACCGGTGATGAATCAGTGGAGCGCGCAAAGATAAGATACCGCCTCGAGTATGAACAAGCAAAGCAGTGTAGAAACACCGTCAATATGATAAGATGCGATGAAGTCTCTCCAATTGAAGATGTGGTGTGAGGTAATCAAGACCGATCTAAAGCCATTGGACTCAATGAACACGTGGACCGGGTTGGCGAAACCTCCGAATAAAAAATTGATCGGAACAAAGTGGGTTTTTGCTGTAGAGAGAAATGAACGCGGTGAAATTGAGCGCTACAAGACTCGACTAGTGACATTAGGTCATCGTCAAACCGATGTAGTCGATTACTACGAGACGTACTCACCTGTCTCGAATATAAATCCGATTCGTACTCACCTGTCTCGAATATAAATCCGATTCGTGTCTTCCTGGTAGTATGCTTTCATAACGTTATGGCAATCAATCGGTACGATGTTGACTATCAATGGTATGGGCAAAGAAGATGTGTATATAGACGCCCCAAGGTGTTGAAATGCGGCCTCATCAAGCTCTAAATCTGAAATAGAGTTTGTACGGACTAAAGCAAGCTGCTGCTACGTGGTTTAAGACAACTTCACGTGTTTTTCTGGACATGGGATTCAAAGCATGTGCTTCGGATGCGTGCGTATTTTCTCGTCAAGATGACCTGGGTTCATGGGTATACGTGATTTTGTATCTCGATGACATGCTTGTTGGAGGGTGTCGAACTAACTCGTTCAAGAAGGTCGCAGACGAACTATCAAGTCATTTTCAGCTTAGAAGCTAGGTAAAGTGCGCTTTATTCGCGGCACTCAAAGTCGAGTACAATTTGAGTGTGTACAGCTCAAGATCAGTCTGAGTGCATGCATCGCCAGAATGGTAGAGAAGTTTAACGAAGTCACGGCAAAACCGGTAAAATCTAAGTGTGGAAGGTCAAAATCTGGTCAAGTGTAAAGAAAAGGACCCGAGAATGGAGAATCGTCCGTATTAGTCTCTAGTTGAGAATTGTTGTACGTGAATACAGGAATAAGACCAGATATTGCGCTCGCCGTGTGCCAATTGAGTAGTCATTTGGAGAAGTCAAGTGAAAAATACTGGAATGCTGCTATTCGTGTTTTACGTTACTCAAAGACTACTGAAGTGAATGGAATTTTCTATGGGAGCAAGTCATGCGAGGTAATGCTGAGTGCATTCAGTGATGCTGATTGCGTAAGTAACACGGACAACCGAAGTTCGACGTCAGGTGTGATGGTCATGATCAACAACTCTCCAGTGATTTTCAAGTCAAAAATGCAACACAGTTCCGATCTAATTACGGCGGTAGCCGATTATACGTGGCATTGTTCAGAAGTGTTGTGGACAAAGTCTCTTTTAATCGAGGTGAAGATCAAGATTGACGGTCCCGTCAGTGTATACGAAGACAACCAAGTGCAATCACAATTGCAAAAAACGAAGGACATCAGAAACGTGCGAAACTCATCGACATAATTGTCATTGTTTCTATGGATCGACGTTTTCGTTCTTTTTGAGCAGCTGTTGTAGTGCAGTTAAAGAAAGACCTCCAGAAGAATCGGCTAGGTCGCTTCATCTGGTTGAACTATCGACCTAAGTACATGTCTAGATTTCAAGGTTGATTCGCTATTTTATTTTACCCCCTATGTTGTAGAGTTCTCTATCTGCGAGTCATTCACGTCCGCACATCCAGATGCATACACCGCCAAACACATTACAAACAAGCTATTTAAAACGCCAAAAGCTTGTTTGGAAGTCAAAGCATACCTCTGCATCCACTATCGAGACATCAACTAAAGCTAGACATGAAGCCTATTAATGTGCTTAGGCTAATCAGACGACCAAAGGTTGTTGCGACAATGACTTAATTGGGAGTCAAGTGTATGGTAAATTCATGCGCCTCATATGCAAACTCATTACTCCGGCAAAACTATCAGCACATCGTGCCATTGGTATTATCGTATAGAAAGATGAAGGTCTTTGTTAGGTGACAATAAGTATCGCGGTAGAGATGATATTTTGTTCCGATTCAATCAATTACCTTGAATCAAGAATTGTGCCGAGTGTAAAAACCAGACTGGATACATCTTTAGATGATTAAGCACGTATATTCTTCCACGACGTCAACAATTAACACTATCAGAAAATGGAAAGAAGATTGCGAGTGATGAACCTTCTTCGTCGCGCAGTTTGAATACCTGGGCTTCAACAGTCGCATCCCTGCCAACTCTTTTGATGGATAGAGACAGGTTACAAAATATGTTGCTCCCTCTTAAGTATGAAAGAACGGCAGAAGATCGAAATGCAGGTCATGTGGACCGATAAAGGCTACCCACGGAGTAAAAATTCTCGACTGCTCGCTGTGTGCCGTGGCATGAACGGGAAGTACATTAGAGGACGGTCTTCAGTGATCAACGTTGGTTTTGTTTGCAGAATAATGCTTGCGGTGGTGGTCATGCCTCTAAAACGACGCAATTCAACCCAATTCGTCGGACTTGTCTACGTCAAAACATTGGGCAGTGCCAGAGCGTTAATATCACATAAACAAGGGCAAATCAGCAGATGTTTATTTACATGGGCATCATTATTTCCAGTGCATTAGATAATGTTTTGATGATGTTTTTTGGAAACGTTGAGAAAAACTGAAGGAGCAAGTGGAATTCGAGGAATTTCGATGAAAACGGAAGAGGCGGCTGTCAGAGCTCGGCAGATAGGTAAATGAATAGTTGCACGTTAGTTACGAAAGTCAGGTAGAGCCAGAGAAAATTGCAGCTCGGTAAAGGTGGAAAGAATGGCATAGAAGAGAAAGAAGAGCAGATAAGGACAAACATAATACACAGAATCGGTCTTGCCATCAACGGCGCACCCAGCATTTACAACAGGTTATGAGCCCAATAACGGTATCAGACGATAGAAAGGGCGTATCGGCATCAACAGGTCACGCAAGGGCCTCGGCGTCACGCGTAGCAAGTACACCGTGCACCGCTGCTGTCATTAGAGACGTGTCAGCTTGTGAAAAGAGCTCGGCAACAGACGAAAAGATTCTCGCGGCCCTAGCCACCCTCTCGGATTGCATAGAGAAGATGGAGACTTCCCATATGTGGAACGACGAGGATGAGCGCATTCGCGGTGCGATAGAGAGTGGAATATTCGCGTCGGCTCTCGGTGCGCACATGGACGCAAGGACGACGACAGTCGATGTGCTGAGGAACTCTCCGGAGCGCAAACCAGCAGCATTTCAAGCGCAGGCGCAAGAACCGTCAACCGAATTTGTTGAATTCTTGTTCTCATCTCTCGTGACGCGGTCATTGATACCGTCCATAAAGTAGGGACAGGTGCGCTATCCAGTTGGTGCAGTATCACCAGTTCAGCAGCAAGGAGCGCCGTACCACGTGACAGCGATGGCAGCTCAGCGCAAGCTCACTATTCGCAAGTTTGACGGCACTGAGCTGTATCGTGGCTTGGGGTCCGTTTTATATGTTCGGGAAAGACATTTTTGCGACAGGTCAACTTGGTCAAGGCATCGCGCGGATTTCGCTGGAGCGAAGGTGTCAGGGTGGACATGCTCGGTCACTAAATCGCTGGTACAGACGAAATGGACTATCACAAGCAAGTCGATTTCTGATGGAACCAGCAAGGGACGCTCGACCATGTGTTGGGACGCTTGTTGGAGAAGTTCAAGACGTAGATTACGGCTGGCCACTCCATGAAACTCTTCGAGCGAAAAAGAGGCTGCTAAAAGGTCGCGGGGAGAGCATTTCTTGTACCTGATAGCGGTCAGCGACACACGAGGGGGTACAAACTCCCTGCTACTGGACCACATCGTTCATCACGCGTCCCCAGAGCTCATGAATGTGATGCGATACAAGTACGACCCGACACGAACTGATTACTTGCGACAAGCTCAAGAGATGACGCACTTCGCGAAGTCGATCGAGATAGGAGATGGATAGGTCGGGCGTGAGGTTGTCGCCACGCATGTCAAGACGTCGTCTTAGAGAAAGAAATCAATCAGATGTTTTGAGTGCGGAAAGACTGGCCTTATTCGAGCAAATCGCTGAAGTATGGTGAAAGGTACCCACATAAGTGATGCGAACAGCAGGATGGCGATATGGTGCTCGCAATCGGAAGAAACAAACCACGCAACTGTGTAACACGCGGTGGGCGTAGATACAAGGCGCAAACTGAGTCTTTGAATGCTATCGATGATGTTAACGACAGTAAACCAAGCGACTGGATTATGAACAGCGGTGCAAGCAGGCACTTGTTGAATGACGCGTCGATGATACACGACGCTGAAAAGTGCGATCACGAGATCTCGATGAAAGACTTTGAGTCGTTCAAGATCACCAGTGCTGGAAGTGTTCGCTTACAAGTAATTGCGGATGGTAAAAAGCGAACGATCACGGTCACGAACGTATATCTGGTGCCGCAGCATGCGCGCAACATCATCTCCTACGGGAGTATTGAGAAATAAAGGGTTAGGGGTCGTAAACAATGGATCAAGTCGCTCGCTAGTGCGACGGAGGGATATCCTTTGACGTTACTATGCAGACGAACGGTATTTTTTAGAAAATGATAAACTTTTATTAAAAAAGATAAAATTTTATTTTTTTTCTAAAATGAGAAGTAATACACTCCGCGCCATAAATATAGGGACAACCTATTATTTTCTGAATTGTGCTTATTTTTGCTTTGTTTTGACTACTGATTGAATAAAACATTTTCCTACGTTGAGCCAATCATTTTGGCTTTTTGTTTGTGTTGATCGGATAAGTGGAAGTGGTAAATTTGGCGGGAAGGTACACAGACCTGCGTGACATATTGATAGTGTACACCACCACCACACGACCACACAGGTAGACAACGCACTTTCTTCGCCTTTAGTCAACATGGATGGGGATCTTCTGAATGTTTTCTGCGTGCTCATAGTCGAGTTTAGTGTTTTTAAAGCGAAGCCATGGGGCGAAAGCCGGCTCTGACCGAGTACGAGTAAGGGCAAATTGATGCCCTCAGGTCAAACAAAGAAACTCTACGGACGATTGCTGCGAGCCTAGGGCGCTCCACAAACGTCGTCCAAGCTTACCTAAGAAATCCTGAAGGCTATGGAATGAAAAAGAGCCCAGGAAGGAAGCCGAAACTCGGACCGCGTGATGTGCGGTGCATCATCAATGCCGCAATCAGCGGTGATTTGTCCACTGCTGCCATCGCCAACACCGTGAGCCCACAGGTGAGCAAGAGGACCGTTCAGCGCTTGCTCCAGCAAGCGCCTCATCTTGTCTACAAGAAAATGAAACCCACACCGAAACTCACGAAGCGCCACCACACGGCACGACTTGAATGGGCCAAACAGAAGCTCAAGGATTGCACTGACTGGGACCGGATCATCTTTTCAGACAAGAAGCGGTTCACGCTGGACGGACCAGATGGTTGCAAGTATTATTGGCACGATATCCGGCTTGAAGCAAGGACATTTTATAGCCGTCAAAGTGGAGGGGGTGGCATCATGGTCTGGGGCGGTTTCTGCGCAAAAAGGTTGACATTCTTGGCCACATTGAATGGTCGTCAGAACTAGTTTGACTACCAGTAGACGTTATCTAACCATCTATTACCTTTCGCAGATCGTGAACATCAAGATGGCTACGAATTTTAGCATGATAACGCAAGTATCCATGCATTTAAATCGACCAGTGCCTTTCTCAAGGACCTCAAACTCAATTTGATGAAGTGGCCGTCTCTTTCGCCGGACCTAAATCCGATAGAGAATCTCTGGGGTGACATTGCGCGTTCTGTTTACGGTAACAGGCGCCAATATCACTCGGTTGGCGAGCTTGAAGCGGCAGTCAGGGAAGCGTGGTCAGAAATCAGTCAAGAACGGCTACATGCGCTCTTAAAATTGATGAGCGATCGCTGCTTGGAGTTCATTGAGCTAAAGGGTTTAAAGACACACTACTAGCACCACTCTTGGAGCATAAATGCAGTGTTCAAAGTCGAGGAACGCGCAATATAACAGGTGTTCCTTATCATTTTGACGCGGCCTATTTTCACTTTTTTGCTCATAACTATGGACTGAAAAATCCAATTCTGACTTTACGTAAAGATTCCAAACCGCCGTGCTTATTTTAATCTAATGTATGTATAGTGCAATCAATCTAAACTTTTCTCACATCTTTTTATAAGAAAGACACGTGTCCCTATCTTTATGGCGCGGAGTGTAGGTCCAAAAATACTGTACGTGCAAACAACGGTGATAGCTATGCGCCGAAAGAGGTCATCAGATATTTTGATGGCTATGCTTACCACCGCAGGATCTAGAAAGCCAGCAGCTGATGTGCAGTGCGGATCTTTGATGCATATTCAAGCTCGGATGGGACACCTATCGCTCGACACGATCGAAAAATGGCGAAGACACCAGGATCTGACATCAAGATCACGAACCAAAAGAGGAAGGCCTGTACTTCGTGCAAAGAAGGGAAGCAGACAAAGAACAAGCACTTGCGAGCGGACACCGGCGAAAACGTGTCTGTTGATTGGATTGAAGCTTCAAACTGCAAGGCCGCGCGCATGCACAGGACGATACTTATCATGGCGCGCACCATGATCTTTGCCAGCCGGCTGCCACTTAAATTTTGGTGAGACGCCGTGAGTACGCCACGTACATCCTGAACAGGAGTCCGACTCGAGAGGGCACAAGACGCGCAAATTCTGACGAACAGAGCGTCAGATCTTCGAGACATTGTTGTTTTTGGGAGCACCTGCGCGGTATACATAGACCTACGAAAAAAAGTCGCCTACGCAGAGATCGCAGGTTGGCGTCGTCATCGGAATCAGCTACGAAACAAAGTTTTTTGCGTGTTTCTGCAGAAAGATAACAAGATCGTGACGACGTAGCAAGTTATGAACATCGAGACGCATAGAGAGAAGCAAAACAGTCAGTTGCTTCGCTCATTGAAGTTTGAACACCAAGTGGAGTTGCCTGCATCTATAACAGGGACTCAAGTCACTACATGTGGGATCGCGTCTCCGGTTACGAGAATAAAGAGCGCCCACAAGGGGAAAACAGTGGAAGCGTGCCTCATATAGCACTCGGGTGATGTCTGAACGCGCAGCGGCGGCTGACGAAAAAGAGAAGTCAGCTCAAGGTTCAATCGTGGTGAACCACGTTGTTCAGCGCGATCCGAAGAACTATACCGACGCGATGCGCATCTCAAAGCGTGATGACTGGAAGAAGGCAATGCTATAAGAGCTGAAGGCCCTCGAGGATAACGGTGTGTGGACGCTGATCAAGCGCTCAGATAACAGCAACGCTCTCCACACGAAATGGGTCTACAAGGCAAAAACGGATGCAGAAGGAAACAAAGAAAGGCTCAAAGCGCGATTAGCCGCGTGCGGAAACGACCAAATCCTGGGAGTGGACTAAAGTCTCACTTTCGCTGAGGATATGCACATGTCGACAGTGAAAGTGATACTGGCGCTCGCGGCGACATGGAAAGTACCGGCAAAGCACGGAGACATACCGAATGCGTATGTCAAGGCCGGCAAAGAAAATCACCTCGAGATTTACCTGCAAATTCCTCGCGGGATGGACATAGACGAAAAGACGCTAGAGAATCTCGGCGCAAGAAGCAAGAGATTTCTTGCTGAATCTGCATAAGTTCCTATACAGATAAAAGCAAGCGGAGCGCGTGTGGAGTCAATTGCTACATGCGAGACTCACTGAGGTGGGATACAAACAGTGCGTTGAGGACATGTATTTGTATCGCAAACAAGATGGTGAAGACGTCGTCGTGGTCGGCGTATATGTCGATGACCTGCTGACAACCAGCTCTAGCGCTGAATCTGTTGATCGTCTTTTTGTCAGCCTCGTCTCGCTGTCGATCGAGGACCTCGGAAGTGTCAAAGGTTTTAGGTATGCGCGTATCACCTGACAAAGACGGCTCCTATGTTCTGGATCAGGAGGAGGCTAATAAAGACTTACTCCGCGTGCATG
Organism: Albugo candida; assembly: GCA_905220665.1. Taxonomy (NCBI): domain Eukaryota; phylum Oomycota; class Peronosporomycetes; order Albuginales; family Albuginaceae; genus Albugo; species Albugo candida. Next base: position 36,415 of record CAJNAR010000039.1, on the reverse strand, counting down.
AGCTTGTAAAAAAACTCGACGCTTTCGACTATTGTAGCCGACTATTACGCGGTGGAGGACGAAGTCAGCGCGCTTCCCTGGACGACGAGCGAGGCTGGAAACCATCAATAATGGACTCTCAGTCGCTTGTTGGAAGTCTGCTGTGGGTGGCGCGGTGCATGCGGCTAGATGGGTAGTTCTTTGTGCACAAAGCGACGCGCCAAAAGCACCAGCCGCGCGTTCACGATTGGAAGCTGGCGAAGCACATTGCGCGCGACCGAAAAGGGACTCAAGGACTGAAACTGCGGATGACACCAAGAGTTGAAGTGCAGAAGACTCCGACATTTGAGTCATTCAGCGACGCAGATTTTGCTAGGGACAAGAAGAACCGCAATTCGCTTACCGGAAACGTCGTTTTGCTTAACGGCATGCCAGTAAGTTTAGCACAAAAAATAGGGCGACGTTTCCTTGTCGACTATGGAAGTTGAGTTTGTTTCTGCTTCGGAAACCTCGCGCGATTTGCTCGGCATCGGTAAGATGCTGAGCGAATTTAATATGGTGCCGGCTCTGACCATGCTAATGCATGTGGATAAACAGGCGGACATCAAGCAAATTGAAGAGGAGGCGTCATCGATCAAGGCTAAACACGTTGATTTACGGCACAAGTTCGTGTGCGACTGAGCCAGACGCGGCATTGTGCTCGTGCAATACGTGTACTCGGAGCAGATTCTCGCAGACATGCTGACAAAAAAAGTACTCGACCCAGCAAGGATTGCAAGTTTGCGCGTACTCGTGAGCTTGGAGTGTAAGTTACAGGACTTCGAGATGAAGAAAAAAGCTAACCAGAGATATTCGATGAGCACGGAAGAGGCGGCTGTCAGATCTCGGCAGATAGGTATAGGAATAGTTGCACGTTACTTACAAAATTCAGCTAGAGCCAGAGAGAATTGCATCTCGGTAAAGATGGACAGTAAGGCATAGAAGAGAAAGAATACCAGGTAAGGACAAACATACTACACAAAATAGCTTTTGCCGTGAACAACGTACCCAACATTTACAAGAGTGTTAACGAGTGGTAGTCGGTGCTGTAGTTAATTTGAAAATATTACTGCTAGGCTTGTTGAAATGGATGCTGAATTGTATTTATAGTCCAGCTCTTCGGTACTTCTTATTCCGCTGTGATTAGTCACCTTATTCATATCTTTCAGTCTCGAAAGGATGGTCAAAGTTTCAACCCTATCTAAACTTCTGAATGGTGTTGCAAAATATCGATTAGAATCACGATATTACGAGAAGCATTCAAATCCTTGAAGAGCAACTTCAGCATATCCACTAGTTAGTGACATCATTATAAGAATCATTCGACCATTTCGTGGTAAATTCTCTTGTAAACAAAAATCCGTTGATTTGTGATACTGAAGGTGACAATAAGGTCAAATAATGTGCGTATTGCAGTCCACTCCGTTTGAGTGATAAAGTGTCATATTTGTGAACTGCACCCTTACACAAACACCAGAAAAGTTTGTATAGAACATTGTTCTTGAAGTTGATCGATTACTGGTAACGGAGTGCGGCTAGCGTAAGGTCGGTGAAATTGTCAATTGATCAAGGATCGAGTACCTGTCCTATTATAATTTACGAAAATCTCTAACAAGCTGATACAGACGCCACAAAGTCTATAATTGGGAATGAATAATTGTACCGCATCGCAAAGATAGTGATTCATTGTCACAGAGGATTTGCGCAACATCATGAAGAAACAGGTTCTTTTGCCACATGAAAACATGACATAGGTGAAGAAAACTAAGCTTATTAGTGCATGATCTGGCTTGCAGTTTCAGAAAGCGATCTACAAGTCTCTGAGAGGATCACAATTAGAATTTCACATCGCCTGTTTACTGGATCAAATTATCAAATTACAATGAGGGCTACGTGTTAGGGAGGAATATTATCAGTCTCTGTACTGTATACAGTCCAACGGTGAAAATTCAAAAGTTTTACAAATAAGAGCCTCTATAGACAACGGATGATCGTCGGTCAACATCAGGCCTGATTTTCGGAATACTACCCATGCCCAAAGGATCAGATTTTATAGAATTAGTGCACTTAGCTCGGATGAAAGCGGAATAGTTGGCGATCGGATGAACTTCGATTCCAAATAAGGATGCCTTTCAAGCTACAGCCAAGAATGGTTTTGCAATCAATATAGCAATTATGAACCGATGACTACCGAGTACAGCCAAGCGGACAAAATCCGATCTAATTGTATGCGCGGCCACAGCAGATCAGGACTCACTAGGTCATGCTGATAAGACATCTATTGTCGGTAGCGAGATGCGCTTACAGATCGCTAATTACCTCAACACCCCGCCGCTGCTTCTAAATACTCCGCGCCCCTCGTTTTCCAAGTGGACAGATCTCTGAGACCATCGTGCTGGGTACGATGGAAGTTATGTAAGTGTAATCAATGAAGCTATCCTGACGTTCATTCTCGTGTGGCTGATATGCAACAGGTAAAAAGGCTTGTAGAGCGTCCCATATTGAATTCACGTAGTATATATACGACTATGGATCCCATTCCATGCTATTTGGCACCAACATGAGTGCAGGAAGGTGTTCTGATTATAATAATGCCACCCTCATTTTGTTCTCCATGAGATTTCTCCTCTCTTTCCGTGATGTATTCCCGTCAATTATAGCTAAGAGTGGCACGGGTCCATCGGGATGCAGCCTCGTCACTTCATCAAAGACAACTCCATGCTCCCACGGAAAAAGTTCGCTACAATTCACGCAAGTCATTGACTTTATGGGATGTCATTGCCGGCAAACGTTTTTGTTTTGGAAAATCAAGTTCGCTGTTCGCGCTAAGCAATTCACGAATGCGTCCTGGCTGGATTTTCTCCTGAAGATATTTACACAAATGCAGACGGATTACTTTTCTTCGAGATTACTCGCGAAGAGCCGGCAAAGGATTTTAATTTGACTTTCATCACGAAAAGTGGGAGCGACAGCCGCTACAGTCCAAGTGAGGCTGCCGGCAACATGACCCGCGCAAAGGCACTCAATATCAAATTCATCTCGATACGATTACCCTCAATATAGTCCTTATGTCATACAAGCCAATACCAATAGATCAATATTACGTTGCAATGAACATGATTCACCAATTACTTTTGACCCGCATGCCAGCTAGAGCTCGTCGTAGTTTGTTGCTATATACTCATAAACATGTGGCTCTAAGTGTGACATTTTAAGTATTGATGTTCTATCTCAACAAAGTCAACATCTTGATGTCAATTAAAGCGGCTGCGCAGTCCGATCGAAGTGGCTATTATTCGTTTGAACTCGGGTTATTGTAACGCAAAATTCGAGGAGTAACCAGTGTAAAATTGTCGACACTGCCGGCAATTGATATCATACGAACAATATAGTCTTTTTACAGTCCGCCGTCAAAACCTACGACCTTAGTGCTGCTCAAGAGAATATCCTTCTGCACTTCAGCACTATCAAGGAACCGAGTTGCTAGGCTAAGGTTAGACATGCTCATATGCACTCAAGATGGAATAACGGAAAGGTATATAGAAGCAAATAGATGCTTCGTAGTCATTGAATCCTCTCTATACGAGCAGCTGTTTATACTATACCGCACATTTTGAATTCGAATGACATCTTCACCAACTTGATAAGCAACTTGGCTGGACGAGGGACAGGGCCATCCAGCACGTCGCATATTACTATTGCTTTTTTACATATTGCCAGCATCCAATATGAGAACCACCCTTGAACTACCTTACGAGCTGATTCATTCGACAAATAGCGAGCGAAGTCAACGGTCAATACTAGTGGTCCTGGCGATAAAGAACCGAGATTCTTTTAGCACATTCGTCTAGTACTTGTCCCATTGTTTCAGTTGCAGAAATGATGTTTGTCAAGCATTCGGACACCAAAGGAAACGAGTTTGTGCGCAGGCCATCCATATCGCATAAAAGGCAGGATCAAGAGTTTCCAATAGTTCGCTATGTATCATGAATAAGTCTATCAAGACATGCTGCTCCCGCTTATATTGTCACCGGTTCGAAATAGACATTGGCATGCTAATAATGCTCAAGCGAGTCTCCAGATAAGTTGAGTGTCAGAATGGTCCAAAAGCTTGAGATGTAGAGTAATGTTTGGCTGTAAGTGGAGATGTCAATATTCAAACATTATGACGAGCGCATTGCTGGTAAAGAAACTCAGTCCAGATGCTCCATGAATGACATTTTCAAATAGCGCTCTACCAATCTCGTACACATTCGGCCTATATCTTTATTGATAGGATGAAAATAACCGGAGTTTGAGATAGTAGATTGTCCAGCATGTGCTCATTCATCGGCACTTTCATTTTGCTCCTCCCGAAATTCACCGAAACGCTCCTGCAAAATCATTTCGACCGGTCGATATACGTTTTCTTGATCAACGAAAAAGGGAAAATACCTGTTCATGATGCTGCAGGTATGCCGGTCGCTTTAGCCCATTAAGCAAATCCAATCGAATCGATGTCACATACAAATCGATAATGTTAATCTATCCAGTCACTTCGTCAGCCATCCGTCAGCGAAAATGGAAAGAATAGGATAATTATCGCTATAGTGTCCAATAACATACGATCAGGAGTTTCTATCAGTACACTGGGCAATAAATTCGTTGCATTATATCAGGATAGCTTGGCGAAACATCAGCATTAACCTAGATACAATCAGAGCATCGCATCTAGGATGGTCGTACATGAATGAGCAAGAAAACCTTCACATAACGCTTGATCGATCAAATGTAGCTGCTGCCGATTGTGAAGCATTTAGAAGATTCAAGTCAACAGAGATGAGAGCACTTGACATTAACACCATGTATGCATAAGGAAACAGGATGTAGTGATCCGGAGAATTGGGCCTTTTTTCAAACAATCCCGTTTCGGGCCTTGAAATTTAGAAAAGCTTCACCGACTATGTAGTGTTCGTGCGCAGGCCCTTACACGTGACTTTGGTTCACAGCTCGACTCATTTTTGAGTTCGTACATATTCACCATTGTCAGAATCCTATTGCTCGAGCAATGGTAGTACTGAAAATCAATTCCGGATAATACGGTCGACGCAAGTGTATTCATTTGATGCGCGTAAGAAAAGCTGCTGGGTAGTTAAGCTTTAATGTCAAGAGAAGAAGATCAGATCTGAAGTTGATCCGGTTTAAGCTCTTATCAACTTGTCGGTGCTGTGTACTGCCCAAACGATAAAGCAGCAAGTTCTCATATCGTTTTGATCTATGGACTTGTAAGCCCTCAGGTGGAAGATGGCTTGTTGTGTAATTGATTACACTAAGTAGCATGACATAAGTATTGTTCATAATATGCAGCGCAAATCAAGCAGATTATCAAAGAAAGCGGGAACAAAAATTAATATCTCATTTTGACATCTCACATTTACATTCTTACACTCTTACACTCTTACACTCTTACACTCTTACATTTACACATTTACACTTTTACACTTTTACACTTTTACACTTTTACACTTTTACACTTTTACACTTTTACACTTTTACACTTTTACACTTTTACACTTTTACACTTTTCACTTTTACACTTTTACAATTACATCATGTCATCGACAGCTCGACATTTCCACAATAACGCTACAACGACAAAAACAACGGCTGTATCGTTCGACGATGGACAAATAAGCATGCGCTGATCCTTCTTTTTTGATCAAGCTACTCTAAGATCACAAGGACGTCATAATGTACGAAGCCCGTCTGCTCCAACTGAGTCTCTCTTCCGTGCGAGTTTCATAAACATCCTAGAACCGAAAGAGCCGGTAAAAAAAGATCCGCTCGACTGGAAAGGCTCTTCAGTTTGTAGTTTCTCTTCAACTTCTGCAATAGATTCTTTCGAAGTTGAGGAAGCCGATGAGCGCTGACTGCCCCCACGTATAGGTCGTACTTGATCATCGCATTGACGTGGGTGATAAATGAATAAAGCGGTCCCGCCGCTCCTCCGCCACGCAGCGTCTTGATGAGCGTCCCTTCCGCATTTCCATGGCTCTCGAAATGAGCTCTTTGTGCGCACAAAAGTCTGAAATCTGATCCCGTAGACGAATGAGTTCCTCCACATGCTTCTCTGCGTTCTTCCGCAGACTCTCTGTGTAAGAGGGTTACAAAACGTCGGTTAGTAACCGTTATGCAGTGTGGTACACATTTGGGACGCTTTTGGTCATTCCCTTTAGAAGCTGACGCGTGTCGGCCACCGGACATTAGTACCTAGGCTAGGTACGTTTAGCTTAAGGTACTCTTCGAGATAAAAATAAATAAAGAACAGTTCTCCTTTAGATCAGTCAGAGACACGTGCCTGCTTCAGGCGTTTCAGATCTTGTGCACTTTGTGCTGTGTTGTCGATTCCCGGGATTGCTAGGTCCCTTGAACAAGGACCTTAAGCTTTTAAGCTTTTAGACTCGTTGAGTCTAGTTCTTTTAAAGCACTAAGTTTCTCGTTGAGCAGATAGCCTTCCTCTGTCAAGGAGCTAGAGTAGCTCCGCTACACTTGGTAGCACTTGTTGGTGAATCTACAACTTAGTCTATAAAGACTGTACCTTTGTGAGGATGGAACAGCCCACTCTCCTCTCTGAGGCACAAAGGGCCGCGCTTGACAAACTGATAGCAGCTGTGGGTCCCGAATATGCGGAGTTTCTTGTTTCGCAAGGCCCGGATGTGCTGAATGCACGTCTTGAGAGCTTCATGCAGTATGAAACGTCCCTATTAGGGCAGGTCCGAGACCAAACGGCGTCGGCTATGCCAACACGCTTTGTGTCTGCACCAGACAAAGAGACTAAGCCTCGTTCAGTATAGTTGGACGTCCGTCACTTCTCCGGCAAAGAGGGTGAAAACGTAGTCCACTGGCTCCGTGAGGTAGAAATGACCATGAAGTCTGGCATGATCTCTGTTGAGCATCAGCGGGTCTCGCTGGCGGTCAACAAGCTCGATTGTAGAGCTAGAGATTGGGCACTGACGGGCGGTACGTCAGTGGACATGGCGTTCCCCACATGGGATTCGCTGAAGTTGCAATTCACGCCCGTCTTTGCGCCGCCTGATCAGGCATATCGCGTTGCGGTCACGCTTCTTATCTACTCGTCAGGGTAAAAACGAATTGTAGGACTATGTTTAAGAGGTGAGAACACTCATAGCTGCTATGCATAATGATCCTCTTGCTGAGGTGATCCATGTGACCGTGTTCATGGAAGGGCTTCGCACTGGCGTTTCCAGAGCCGAAGTCTTTCGAGTTCACCCGACTAGCTTTGATGAAGCGGTCGAAAAAGCTCAGAATACTGAGCACAACTTTAAGTCGGCTAGACTTGGTTGGAATGGGTATAAAACAGCTTCTGCGAGAACATGCTCGATGAGTACATCGACTTTTTGTAAGCCTGAGCCTATGGACCTTAGCAACGCTAAAGGTGAAGGAGAAGCCGAGCTTCAAGTTGCTGAGCAATACCGCGACTTCCGTTGATGCTATTCGTGCGGAAGTACCAGCCACCTGCGTCCCAGGTGCCCGTTGCGCAAACAGCGCCAGGCTCATATGAGTCGACTACCCGCTGCTAACCAGAAACCTGGTATGGCTTGGGGAAACTTCAAGTCCCAGTAGTCACTGGGTGCCCTACTGGGGAAGAAAAAGGTTCTGTAGGGCCTTTAGTAGGTGGAGGTGAGCAGGACTTAGCCCCAAAGAGCTCTGTGCCTGCTAGCACGGAGCTTGGATACAAGACAGGCTTGTTATTCGCAGAGGCGACTGTGAAAGGCTTTGATAAGCCATGGTCGATTTTGAACGACTCCGGAGCGTCATGCAATTACGCTCGACACCGTTCCCTGGAATGGGGTCAGCATTACGCTGAGGTGCACAAAGCGCATGAGGGGGATTCGATCTCTGTTAACTTAGCAACTGGGACTCGTATCACCGTTCCTAAAGTCTCCTTGAACTTAGGCGTAAAGGTTTTGGACTTCGACAGCATTGAGCGCTGTCTTGTCCTGGATCTGGATTCGATATATGATATCATTCTAGGTATGGCCTGGCTTGAACGCCATGAGCCATGGATTGATTGAAGGTCTAATACCTTAGGCGCAACGCGCACTGTTCCTAGCGAAGCTTTGGCGAGTCATGAACCCACTTTTTCTAGGCAGCAGAAGTGCTATTGGCGCGAACCACTGACAGATGATGTCTGTGTGCTGGACATTGGAATCTATGAGTTAATTAACTTCAATGTTGACGACATTAGTCCCGAAGGCAGCTCGCTAACAGTTAGTGATACGGCACGTACTCCGTTGAGTGAAAATCATTGTGATAATGAGTCACTGAATGCTGATAGCATTGGAAACCTAGTTCCGAGAGATCCTGAGCTGAGCTCTAAGGATGTGCGTGGAGTGGCACGTAAAAATCCACAGAGTGGGGTAGGCCTTGATGGAACCACACTGAATGTAGGTAATGACATTGTTCGCGAGAAGCCAAGGCATCCAGGGTTATGCCCGGTTGATACGCGTGGAGTGACACGTAAACGTTCACTGGATGATGAGCTCGAGTTATCTGACTCTTCATCGGATGTCGGTCGGAACATCGGCTCTCGTATAGATCAAAGTAAGGTTGTAACAAACTGACCTTGTAAACACGGATGTTCCAGCCTCTATGAGGTGTATGGTCTCCAAAGAGAGACGGCAACGGAGCCAGGTGGCGTTTGCGAGACGCAAAGCGTCTGTTATGTCACAGAGTGATGCCAGCGAACAGCTGTACACAATTGTGAATGGATTGACTGTCTCAGTTGATGGTCACGTCGGCCCTATGGCTCTCCCATCGTTGAACGCACTGTTAGAGCTAGATGGAATGTCGAATTTTAAGTTCGGAATGCCTCAAAGGCTGGTGACTTATCCGAAGTAGTGGTCATTCGACCCGATGTTGAGTTGAACTCATCCTATTTAACTAAAAAAAATGGACGAATCCGTTCTTGAGGAAACGAAGGAGGCAGCCCTTAGTTCCCGTAGTGGATCAGCGATCTTGAGAGATCCTATGGATCCGTGTTATCCTTTGGTAAAGAATTTCAAGACGTGGTATGTCAGAATCCTCTGTCCGTCTTACATCCTCATAGAGGTGTTCGTCATGAAATTGACTCGGTTCCGGGAACTAAATATTGCGTTACACGGTAGTGGCCTTTACCCAAGGAGCAGTGTGACGTCATTGACGAGTTCTTTCGTGCAAAGCACGCGGCCGGAATGGTGCTTGGGAGTAAATCTCCTCATTCCACGCCAACATTTTGTGTCAGAAAGCCCAATGGAAAGTGGCGCATCGTCCACGCTTATTATAAGCTAAATGCAGCCACCATTCCGGCTCAGGCGCCAATTCCTAGGAAGGATGTGCTTCAGAACGCTATGGTAGGGTGTATCATGTTCAGAGCACTTGACTTAGTCGATCGTTATTACCAATTGCTCATGCGAGCTGGTGACATACCACTCAGCGCAGTTAGTACTCCGAGTGGTATGCTATGGGAGTGGCATGTCATGCCCCAAGGGCTATCCAATGCTCCGGCTCCGTTCAATCGTCTGGGGACGCAACTGTTCAGACCTCATCGAGGTTGCGCACAAACATACTTTGATGACATCTTTGTCCATAGTCGTGCCATGAACGGTCGGTCTGATGTGGAAGATCACGTTGACCATTTACGAGCTGTTCTCGGATGCATGCGCACGAAAAAAAAAGCTGTATGCCAACGCCTCGAAATGCAACTTTGGTGAGGATGAGATTTCTTTCTTAGGGTGCTTCATCGGGAAGCGAGGCCTTAGAGCGGATCCCGCTGAGGTGAAAGCCATAGTCGATTGGCCGGTTCCTAAGAACCAAAAGGGTTTGCGGAAGTGGCTTGGCGTCGCCAACTACTTGCATAAGTTCAGCGAGAATTACGCCGATATGGCTCGGCCATTGTCCGATCTCCTTAAAAAGGATGTGCAATGGTGCTGGTAAGAAAACTCTCCTTCAGGCCCCGGTGTTGTCTGTGACGCATCTGACTTCGCCATAGGTTGTGCTCTGCTTCAAGAAGATACCGATGTTCATGAGCGCGTTGTCGCGTATAAATTCCGCCAGCTCAAGGCTGCAGAGAAGAACTACCCGATTCACGACAAAGAGTTACTTGCGATGAAGTATGCTCTAATCAAATTCAGAATTCCTCTGCTAGGCTCCAAGCCTTCCGTGATTGACACGGATCATGCGTCATTACGCACTGCGACTCAGTGGCCTCCTCTCTCATAGCGAATGGCTCGTTGGATTTCATTCTTTGCCGAATACAACTTCGAGGTGAAGTATAAGCCGGGTAAGCAAAATAATTAGGCCGATGCGTTGTCCCGCACGCCTGATTATGAGCTTTCTCATGTTACTTCACTATCGTCTTTAATCACTGACTTAATACGTGGGGCTTATGCCAAGAATGAACAGTGTGTAGCATTGATACGTGCGCTTGGAAGCGAGGAGTTTAAAGAATCAGACATAGAATTGTCAGCACGATTACGTGCGAGGCTACATCTAATTCCATCGATCAAGGCCTGTTGTGCTACTGCACGGACGTGGAGGACAGTCCTCGCATCGTTGTCGCTCATGATGAGGAGTTGAAGTATCGAATCCTCTATGAGACACATGATACTGCGTTGAGTGGTCATCTCGGTCGTGAGAAGACCTATAGCTCAGTGCGCAATACTATTGGTGGCCTAAACTATATAAATGGTTAAGTACGTACGTACGTACGTACATGTGAAATGTTTCAACGGGTTAAACCCTCAGCGCATGCGGCTGCGCCACTAGCTAGTTTACCAGTACCCACGGGGTGTTGGGAGTCCATTAGTATGGATTTTGTGTTTGGCCCACCGAAAGATTCGGAAGGAAACACGGGTATCGTGGTCTTTGTTGACTGTTTGAGCAAGATGACTCATTTAGCGGCTGTGCCGGACTCCATCGATGGTACAAATACAGCTACGCTGTTTATCGATCGAGTGTTCCGTAAACACGATTTGCCTGTGGCAATTATCTCTGATAGAGATCCTCGCTTCACGGGGCAGTTTTGGAAGTCCATCTTCAAGTTGCTTGGCACCCGATTGGATATGTCCACCGCGGATCATCCGCAGACCGATGGTCAAACTGAGCGACTTAATCGCGTTATTGGTGATATCTTACGCACCATTTGCGCTGATACGCCTCGGAGTTGGAGCTCTATGCTCCCTGTGGTTGAGTTTGCGTTAAATAACTCTTTTCATGCATCTACCGACTATACTCCGTTCTACGTGAACGGACTCACCCGCCCTCGTATTCCGTTAACGCTATCTGCATGGTACGGCTTGGTGGGGGAGAGATCGCCGATCGGCTTGCTGATGTCAGTCCTGATACTGTCAAGAAACAGGTTCGCGAGTTTATCGCAACGGGATTAAATGTCTTACGGCATGTGTGGGATGCAATGGCTGAGCGCCAAGTTCGACAAAAGGAGAAAGCTGATGCTAACAGCAGAGGTTAGATTGAAAGTTATGAGGTCGGAGACCAGGTAATACTCAGTACTAAAAACCTACCTACAAATGTAGTGTCCGCTGTCTTCAAGACAAAGTTGCGACCACGCTTCATTGGGCCATTCACGGTCATCGCTAAGGAGGGCCTTGCTTACACGCTCAACCTTCCCGCAAATTGCGCACACACCCCGTGTTTCACGTTGGCCTACTCAAACCGTATCGGTATCCGTCCCTCGTTGACTTTGGGGCGCTTGCGCCGCGGCACTTGGCCTTGCCTCACGCTACTGCATCCGAACAAGGATGTCAAGCTGAGCCCCAACCCGGGTCTGGACATGCTCCGACGCCTGAAGGCGAGTCTGTACCGCGTCAAGCGTACGATAGGTCTGCCTCAAAGTCCCGCGGAGACACGTCACTTCGGGAACCAGCTTCTTCTGGTCATCCACCGATACTCCGACCGCCACCCGCGTTGCTTGACAAGCAAGGGAACTTACAGCTCCATGCTGAGAAGGTTCTCGCGCGACGTCGTCGTCATGGCCAAAAATAGTATCTGGTGAAGTGTCGAGGGTATCCCGAGTCAGAGAACTCATGGGAGTATGAGATATCCTTCGGCAGGATTGCCCATATGCCATAGATGTTTTTGAACATCGCAGCCAGGCTCATCCTGCAACTTAAGGCGCTTCCGACCAGTAGTGGTTTGGTTAGCGGGTTGCAGGTAAGAGGGAAGAGCCTTAGGCTTATAGCATGCCGATACCATGATGTTTGATGCTTTGCACAACCGAGAGGTTAAGTGTAGGCACCACGTCCTCTTCGAAGAAAATGATTCGATTGACGTTTGTGGTAACGTCAGTCTGGTGGGGGAGAGTGTAACAGGGTTACACGTCGTTTAGTAACCGTTATGCAGTGTGGTACACGTTTGGGACGCTTTGGGTCATTCGCTTTAGGAGCTGACGCGTGTCAGCCACCGGACATTAGTACCTAGGTTAGGTACGGTTAGCGTAAGGTACTCTTCGAGATAAAAATATATATAGAACAGGTCTCCTTTCGATCAGTTAGAGACACGTGCCTGCTTCAGGCGTCTCAGATCTTGTGCACTTTGTGCTGTGTTATCGATTCCCAGAATCGTTAGGTCCCTTGAACAAGGACCTTAAGCTTTTAAGCTTTTAGACTCGTTAAATCTAGTTCTTTTAAAGAACTAAGTTGCTCGTTGAGCAGATAGCCTTCCTCTGTCAAGGAGCTAGAGTAGCTCCGCTACACTCTGTGATTTGTCGATTACTCGCTTGTAATTTCTTGATTCGATCGTCACGTACTGCCACTTTTCGTTTCATTTCTTTGGCGTTCATTTGCGATGTTGCAAAGTTTCGAAGAAGCTGACGGTGTACTGCAACCAAATGCTCCAACTTTTGCTGAATGGCTTACATGTGTTTGCGTTCTTTCTCTGTAAGTCCTGATGTCACACCGATTTGATTCGTTGACGCAAGTACAGGAACTCTTTGTATGATCGAATCCGTCAGCGGTATTTCCACGGATACATTTAGGCGTTGTTGAACGCCTTCGATTGAGATTGAAGGCGTACTGGTCGAAGGAATACGTTCCAACATGCAGTCATTTTCGGAATCTGCTTTTCGCTGCGGTAATGACTCCATATCGTTCGCTGCACATGGTGACTGCAATTCTACAGTATCAAGTCGAATTGCTTCGTCTGATGACAGCAGATCGAGTTGTTGTTCAACTTTCTCTGCGTGAATCGTCAATTCCTTGTGCTCGAAATTTAGTCGCTCGTCATCAGACTGGAGCTCGGTGTACTGAATCTCTTTCATTTTCAGAGCGAGTTCCATTTTCGCCACCACTCTCTTGTTCTCTTCTTCGGCTTCCATCCAACTCAACTCAGACGACTCCATCGACTGGGTTTTGCTGTCCAGTTGAGCATTCAAATCTCGAATTTTATTCCTTCGTCGGTTAGACTCCAGTTGTACCTCAACTAATTCTCCTTCCAGATTTGTAAACTTTTTCTGAAGTTGCCGAAAAGCCTCGATAATACTTGCGTCAGATGACATGGCTGCGTCATGAGCACTTGAAGCTGCAATTTTCAATCCGCTTTCATACGATGTTGTACACTCCAGTCGATTTTCCAACGCAGTAACGCGATTTCTTTCCAATAGCAAATCTTTTTCTAGTGCTTTCACAATATTTATCAGGTCATCGGCACTCTTGCGTTCATTTATGACTGCTTGATTTTTGATCTTTTTCGCGCGGCTACCAAACCGAAGGGTTGAAAGAGTCTCAGTTGAATCCATATTGCTGCACGATATGTTGACAATCAGCGTTGTCCGTGCATTTCCACCAAGAGAGTCTTGCAGAATGCAAGTGAGTTTGCTGTCTCGATATGGGACATGACTCATATTCAAGTCCGTCAAGTTGTTGATGACTATTCCAAGGGTAGACAATGATCTATTGATCATCTTTGCCTCCTCGAGCCGTTGTCCGACAGCTTCAGTTTTCCTGACCATTTCAGAGCCAGCCAGATCCACAAGGTACAATTTTCCTGATTTTGCCACTTGTGTTTCAACATGTCTCTGGGACACTCTCACCATAAGAACGCTGTGACTGCGTGAGCTGCGTTGATTCATCTGGGTTGCAGCAATAGCACGCTTCTTGGTCCCTTCAGTGACGTGATGCATGAATTCTTCTGGGCTTGTGACACACATCTCCATCATGTTTTCAACAAAGAAACCACGTCCTGCGTCTTCCCGAATTTGTAGATTCACTCGCGCTTTTCGAGGATCCAGTAGATCGCACACTTGCTCCATATAAATCTCAATAAAACTCAATTTAGTTGTGAATTCCAAGTTGGCATCAGCAGTATGGATGCGATTAAAAAGCTCGAGAGCTGTTCTTGGTACAATTCCGTGAGTTTCAGAGCCACCATTGTCGGCACCTTGCATCGTATACGTTTTTCCGGACGACGTCTGCCCGTACGTGAGAATTGTTGAATTATATCCTTCGATGATATCTGCAGATAGCAGTTATAGATAATAACACAGCTGCATATGATAACATGATCACACCTTCAACAGCGGGTCGGGCTACCGCATCAAAGACGATTAACTGGTCGTCTTGTTCGGTGAACACGTGGTCAAACTGAAATTCATGAGACACCACTTCTCTCTACAGAAAAATATGAGAAATTTGAATACATTCTGATCGCGCATGAATAGCGCACCTTGTAGTATACAATATTCTCGCTTGTTTGAACACATTTGCGTTCGTTTTGGTTGAATTCTTTCGCGTTGAAAGGTCTTAGTCGGCAACAAACGCGAACGTTGCCATTTTGTCCGTGCTATTGAGTCATTGGTGTTAGAGATACATCTTTATGAATGGTCATCAACTTACTTTTGGAGTCACCATAGGGGTTCAATTTATAGCTTTTGTCTGCCTTCTCAATTATTAATACATTTGCAGGAAGCCAGCCAATCAGAGCATGTGAATTGAAAATAACTGATTATCAATGGATAAAGATATCGTGTATTTGACGAATCAAAACGTGGCAATTTAGACAGCAGTATCTGCCATTTTCTAATCATGTAGTAGTAGTTCTAGTGGCAACATGGATGGTAAAGTAGCCTGTAGCAATTGTCAAAGCTTACTGCCTAGCGCAACTTGCATAATTTTGCTCGCACATCGTATCCGTTTGAATCTACTGCAAAATGAATGACGTCGCGATGACGTTAATAAAAGAGAGTGCCTTCCCGCCCCAGCGTTGAATAGCTCTAATGTATCGATAACTCAGGGCCTCCGATCGCTTCTTAAGTAAATGTCGTACTCACTACGATTCTAACTGGCAATAACGCTAGACATAGCATCCTTTACCATGTGCACATTTTTCAAGTACACAATTGGCTGTATTCAGCCACAATGAAGGTGTGATCATACCGAGAAGATCGTCAAACTCTTAATTCAACTATAGTAATTTATTTGTCTCCAGATGGGAGTATCCAAAGTGGAACCGGGTCAATGCTGTCAGCATACTGTGTTCATCTAAGAGCGAATTTTGTAAGGTATCTGTGGGTTGAGTTTCATGGCTTCTTATGATACATTCCACACGGTTTCCCGGTGAGAGGAAAATCCTTTCCGCCAAATTAAGTGTTGTGTCTCGCTAAGAAAATGGACGCAACCGCCTTGTACCGGTTTATCTCCAATATTCAAGCTGTGCTAGTCGGATTATTCTTAGTGCAACCTTTCCGTGAATGGTGGCTACTTCTGTAGTCTGTTGCGCCAAATAAGAGATAACTTTCTTGAGTATTGAGCAACGCATATTCATCGACAATTGAATAAGGCTAGCACAGCGCCACGTAAATCACTTCTACAACTCAACTCCAAACCTACTTTTCCAACTCGCTTCTACAATCACATCATTTAATCACTCTTTCCGACATGTCTCACAGTATTGCTTCAACAATTATATGACAGCAGATCCGTTCGACGATAGCTCAAGGAGCATGCACTGCTACAATTTGATCAGGCTATTGGAAGAGCACTAGAACGTTCATATTGTACAAAGCCCATATGCTCAAATCGATTTTCAGAATTACCGTAAAAATACGCTTACACGCTCTGTATTACCATTTCAAAATCGACATAAGGGGTCGAAATAGATCTCGCTCTATCTTCAGTTTGATCGTCAAGTTCTGCATGAGAGGTGATGTAGCCGATAGGCACTGACTGCTCTTCTGGATGGGTCGGACACGATCATCTTATTGAACAGGTTGCGCTCTTGTCCTTCACGGAAGGTTGGAATTTGATCTCGTAGGCGAAATAGTCCTATCCCACGCTTCTGCAAATTGTCTGTCATTTTTGCTTTCTCTCTTCTGGATTCTTAACCTTCTTCACAGAGTGCAACTTCTTTTCGCTTTCTTGATGAATGACGGTGTAATAAAACATACCATAAGAAACCATCAAGCCATAGCTTTTGGGTATTGTAGCGATTGATGGGATCGGACAGGACAACTATCTTTGCCACAGCTCTGAATCGATTACCACTATCGAAAGTTATATGGGTGCCGTGTATTATTGACGGAGAATGAATCCGTGCTGTCCATGAGCTAGAAGACCAAGCTGTTTACGCAGTAGACCAATTTGTTTATGCATTAGTTCAAGTGAGGAGCAAGCGCCCATGTTGTTGAAGCTTCTGGATTATCTGTGGATGATGGCGACAGTAACCTACTTGATCAAGTTCTCACCACGGAGTCTCGTCGATAGAACAAAATCAGTGTTGTCTGGTCACCATGATTCATTTTTAAGGAGAAGATAGAAAACGCAGAAACTGAAAAAACACCGAACGGAATCCGCCATCACGAGCCCATGCTTTGCAAAAAAGCAATCCATTTATCGCTGTGCAAATATGATCGAGCTATCGTTACTTCCAAGCTCGACTGTGTTGAGATAAGTTTCATTGTGGAGCTACTTCGAAGCTCTACATTCCAGCTTTGGCACTAAAAAAAGTATACACCCGCTGGTGGAAAAACTCGTCCATGTGTGATGTGAATCCCCCGCGTGGTTTGGCCAGCAAAGTTTGCTGGAATCTATGATGTGTGTGAAGCTGTAGGTCGAGGCCCTACAAGAACTGGTGCAGAAATCTAGATTTGCTGGCTGTATTCGAACGCAGAGCGACCACTGTCGAGTATCACTAATCAAGAATTCTCAGCGTCATTCCCGTAACGTTCAGTTGCAACTTTTCCATCCAGCTAACGAAGATGATTTGCGGAGATACCAAATCAAAAGTCGGTGATAAGTCTGCTTGTCGATTAATATCCGCGAAAAATCCGAGTCATAACGTGCTTGGACGACCTTTGTGATCCGGTATGACAGCTCAAAGTGATGGGAGTTTCAACGGATCCCTTTTGATTACTGTGTATTGACTTCTTAGAATATCTACAGACGAATCGATGAGGAGACGGTTTGGATAAGCTGTCAGGAATCGATTCTCAAAATTTTGAGAAATACCATTTTTGAACGTTCAGTGCCGGCACTTGTGCTTTGCTGTCGCCATAGTCGCATAATTTTATCGCCCTGCTTTATTCTTGAAGCTATATCAGTTCTTCTTTCTGCTCACCTGTCCGCTCGATTTATCATACCTTTGATCACATACCAAAACACAAGTCCATGTTTGAATCTACAGTGTATGATTTAAATTTTGTGAACATCTATGGTGTGTATCTATAAACATAAAGGTGCAGCTTCCAAAGAGGGGGCAACTGCTGACCACGGAACACCTTATACCAAAATTTCTTCCTGTTTACATCATCTAAACAGGTATAATGTTCTTAACGTGCTTTTAGTATTCTACACGGTACAATCTTCAAAATCATCCTTACGAGGCGAAATTCGTTATATTGCGTGCAGGAGCACCTTATCATGATAAATTTTGAACGTCGTTGCTGGACGGGTCAGTAAAAGCAGGACAAGACTTCTGGTGTTTATTTGCAGTCTGTATCTTCATTGGATTTGTGTTCTACAGACAACATAAAATCTTCGTTCCATCGTGACTGCATCAGGTAAAGAAGTACCAGACTGAAAGAGTGCACTGATCACAGTGTGGCTAATCGTGTATCAGTATGTAGGAATATGCCCAAGGGCAGGGGCGATCGGAAAGAAGATCCCAATTCCGGTTCAAACGGATTTATTGGCCCCGTACAGATGCAATTGAGGCTTACGAATGGGAGGTATTTTCAATCTGGCTGACTCCTATACCTGGACAGACGGCATACGTAAAATTTTGGCGATAATGTACTTTGTTTGAGCCAGAGTGCACAATATATTGAAAAGCGGATTACCAGCCAAGAATTTTGGCATTCGTCATTCCACGGCACCGCATCGCAAAAAAAAAACATATTGTAGCTAGAAGAGGTAGTTAGTAGCGAGACGAGGTTTTGACGGCTGCAATGGCCCCGGACATGGAACTCATCCCATTTGCATTCAAGAGAGTGCAAAATGTTCATAAGATCGCCTGCTCGATTCACACTATCTGCATCAGCCAATACAAAAAGTGTTTTTTGTCTGGCGCCGATCACGTGGTGGACAAAATCGTAAAACTCTTTGATGGCTGTAGACCCTCTCGTGATCATCGGCATCGTGTAAACAGGTATTCCGTAGCGTGCTTTTGGACGTCTATATTGTATATATGCATAGTTGGAGGTCATGCCAACATCAAGAATTATTGCATCACCCGCAAGCTTTTGTGATAAAAGCGCGAGGGCAAAGATGCAGGAGCTGGACATATCACATATAAAGACGTGCTTTCGTTCACGTAGATCGGTCTGATGCACAATTGTGCTTTCGGTCATTGTTATGACCCAAAGCGTGCAAACGGTGAGATGTATTGCTGTGATCCGACACATTAAATACTAGGAATGGCTTAATGTTCACTTGGGTTTTTTGTTTATGAGCCGAGTGAGAATATAGTTATAAGAAAACCTCTCACTTGAGCTTGAGTGACGACATTAATGACTGGATAGATACTTGCAGTCAAATGGATGAGCAAGATAAAGCTCGTAATACGGATAGACCAGCTGTATGTGGCTTGTACCGCGGACTCAGGGAACTTGTATATGACATGATGACAAGCTCGTATAGTAGTTGCCGATTCGTAGATATCATTTGGGCAAGTTCTATAGCACCATTTTTGTACATAAATAATAGAGAAAGATTCTCGAAGTACGCGTGCTACGATGTTCACGGCGATCATGAATGACGCGGGAAAGCATCTGTGAGCTTTTTCGCCTATGCTTATTGACACTAAGAGCACTAAAAAGTTGTGTCAGGAAATCTGGATAAATCTTAGTGTGACAGCGAAGGCGACATGATGCTAAACATTGCTAACCTCTAGCTATGTCGCAAACATGAGAACTTTTCCGCTACCTTAAAAGTGAGATGCTCGCAGTGTGATACTGTTAGACCGAGGGAAAGATCATCGAGTCGCTCACAGAGTGAACTCTTTCCCGTATCTTTCAATCCATGATGCAATGCTACCATCCCACATAATAACATCCGTTCTTGCTGCGATATCAGATTTGCATGTACTTTTTTTTTACATCACGAAGGCTTTGGGCTTGAGGAGTTGATGCAGCAGCGACGACTTGTGGGCGGCTGTGTCTACCTTTAGACGAAGGCAGTCCACAACCGAATACTTTGCGACCGGATGATAAAGCATGCATTTGTAGTCAATCAAACGATTGCCAAAGTGTACTATGTTGTTTCAAGTTACGCCAATGCAAGCACGAAAACTGTTTGGCTGTACGCCTCTGTATGTATATTGTTCTCATCGACACTTGAATTTATTCACAACTGAGTGCGATGCTGCAATTATTACGTGTACTTCCTTAAGTCATTATCGACACCGGACAAGGAGTTTGACGATTTTAACGTATATAGGAGATATCTGAAGTTAGCACTGCACTTGGTAGTAGCTTCAGAGGCAGAGATGTCGTGGCTAGGTTGTTAAAGGCCGAAGTGGTAATTTTCTTGTGCGTGATCTTTCAGGACGAGATGGTTTGGACTTTTTCCGTCCGCAAGCGGAAGCAACAGAAATGCACAAATCGATCTTCTACTCGCATCACATGACAACCAAGTTCACAATGTACCTATGAGGTGGTGTACTACGGATCTTGCCAAGTGATTTTTGCTAAGAAACATGTCACTTGAGGGAATAACTTGTCAAACAGAAGTAGAAACAAGTTTCTGGTCTACGGACAGCGCAGTTAGCAGACGACTGTGAAATCTGCTGGCTAACAAAGCGTGCTTATCAGAGAAAGCTTGTGCGCAATCCTAGCGTTTTATACATCAAGTCTTCGCCTTCTTATCCATATTGAACAAACCAGAAGAGATACTCTCTCTACACTATCTTTAGCTCAAATTGACACAGCACGGAACTTTTTGTCGCTTGCATTTACCCGACCATACCATAGCTCTCCTGATTTATTAAAGATAAGTTCAGTAAGGAATTTGGTAAAAATCAAACGACTGATATCTACCTAATACCGGTGTCACCACTAAAAAAAGCGAGCAGGCAATTTCGACGGTCTTTACGCGGGAGAATTTCGAGTCAATCAGCATCTTTATGAGCCAAAAAGCAACCCTGTTCGCAGGGAGGGACGTCTCAAGAACACGTTGGGAATTTCAAACGATTCCTCCATGTCAGCTTGTAACCAGGAGCGATCAGACCTTGTTTACCGTTGGCATATGCTCGTGTAAATAGAGGCGGTTCGGGTATGTGCTGAACATAGCATGCGAAAGCAAAGATCCGACGTTGAATTTAGAAGCTCGCAACTGGAAAAATCGCTATACAACCGAGCGCAGGTAACTTATTTCAATGAACATAGTATTCCAGTCTCCGAAATGTATCATGAGATGTGGGTGAGTATCTAATTTGGGTAATGATACGGCAGAGCGCACAGATGCCCAAGATCGGGACAAGCAACTTTTGCACCTCACGTGATCTGATTCAAGAGTTTCGATACCACTACGGTTTGCAATGTCGGTATTACGTAGGTGACGCTATACAAATTACAGGCTGTCTTAACTAATAACTTGCAATATTTACCGCTTTTTGGTAATGAAAATGCACTAAAACGCCACCAAAACATTAAGTACCCTTCTAAAAGCATTGCAATGCGCTCAAAACCACTTAATGAGCAAGATTGCTGTAGAATTGTATGGTATCGACCGAACGTAGCACGCGTCTAAAACTCTATTCGCTTTTCTGGATTTCAAGTCGACTTAATATCAATCGCAACGTGTTTGTAAAGTGAACAAGGAAAATCATTATTCAAATCGCTATCAACCACCCACCTTCACATCGTTTTCATCCGAATATGATTCATGTTTTCGTCTCAAACTTTGCAACCATCGCGTTTATGCTACTCATCTCATGTTGCCAGCAGTCAGCATTCGGTATGCAAACAGAAGTAGATGACCGTCAACTTATGGCTGGGAACGAAAGAGCATCAAAAGAAATAATGGCAGACATGACCTCGCGCGAACTACTCAGATCAATGGAGAGTGATTAAACGAAGCTTCGCCATATGGTCGGGTATGATATGACCAAAGAAGGTCACTGTGGAGGTAACAAAGCACATCCTTTTCACCGCTCTCATGCAAATCAAACCTTCACTTTCCGGCGCGGATGTTTTGTAGTGTCAAAATCTGAAATAAGCGATGTAGTGCTCAAGTTGACAAAAGCTCACCAAATTTTGATGCAGAAGTGTGAAGAACGTCTTAGAACTTTATCAGGTTTCACTGGGATTCTACCCGAAGATTATTTACTCGAACAAACGAATTTGGGGAACGAAATCCACGTATTGAATGAGGTGATCGGCTTTCTAATGAAAAATTTGGGGATAGCTAATCACAAATATCCGGCATGGGAGCAACAATCTCTCGAAGTTCCCGTTCTCGACAGGTTCGTTTTGATTAAAATGCAAATTTGCAACCCGAAGCAACTTGTTGACAATAGGACCCGACTACGTCAATTTCACAAAGGTCAAGGTTCTAATTCTATCAAGTAAGCCGAAATTGAAGTTATTCCACAAGATGTATTGATTAATACATCCGGGATCCGCAAAACACGCGCCATAAAAACATGGTACATCCTTAGGACTGTACAAGGTACGCCCAACTTGATCTTGAATCGACAAAATTGGTCATTTTTATATTCAAGGTCTCGGGAAATCGGACTTCACGATACAGAAAGTCCCGATCCTAAAAGGTACGCCTCAACAAGTGCAAATGTGCAAAACTATGTCATTTGTTTTCAGGCTCCAACAAAGTCAACCTTGCCAGCTCCGACAAAGTCAACCTTGCCAGCTCCAAGCTCACGACTCTGATGGGTAAATTTAAATTTAGTGCTATTATGCAACGTGTACTGATTGCAAAAGTCCAGGGTCCACCAGATCGCACAACGTGAACCCAGCTCGATTATTGCTACCGACTCGAAACGGTACGTTCAATTGAAATACACTTCCGCAACGTGTGGTAATGTAGTTGCTTAGATTATACCAACTCAAACCCCGTGAAGTTCAAGCTCCCAAGATTAAATGGTTTACATCAACGTAGCCGCGAGTGCGCTGTAATTTTAGTGCCAATTGGCTAACGTCACGTTGTAGATCCTCTAAACGTGTTTGCTGTGCTTTCGAAAATGAACTGCGGAAATTCTTTTATCAAGTGGACAAAGCTTCTATACACCAACACGAATGTTTCGCTGTTGTTAAATGGAACGCTTTCACCAAAGATCACTCCTTCTCGTGGAGTCAAACAAGGTGATCCACTCTCCGCATTGCTCTTTCTCATGACTATTGAGCCGTTGGGAAATTTGTTGCGGAGAAATGAAGGACCTGGTATTTGTATCACTCCAATGGATACATCAACAAGTTTATTCTTTGCGGACGACTCGACTTTGTTATCGTCTTCGCTCGGCGGGGTGGAGGCTCAGCTTGATGTCGTTCAACACTATTGTGATGGTTCAGGAGCAAAGTTAAATCTTTCAAAGTCAACTTTACTTCCTCTTAACCGTCATCAAGTCTGTCAGCCGTTCGCTTCAGTGAAAGTTCTATCACGGTGCGAGTCGGTCAAGTATTTGGGAGTTCCTTTCAGTCAATCACCAGTGAGTGATTTGATGATTGAATTCCTAGAAGATCGTTTCTATGGTGGTTTTCGTCGGTGGTTTCGTCGAGCAAGAACAGTGCGTGGACGTTTACTGGCGGCGCAGACCATGGTTTTGTCACGATTATGGCATTTTACGACACATTTTAATATCCCGCAACATTTACTGCGACGTTGGCAATCGATGTTAAATCGATTCGTGTTGAGTCGAAAGTATGAGCGGGATTCAACACACGTGCAGCTCATTCGATCGGAACTTTTCTATCTGCCTTATTCACAAGGTGGTTTACAGGTTCCGATGAACGAGAAGCAAATAATGAAGCAGCGACTCCAATTTCTACAACAATTTGCACTACATTGCAGTAGACCTGTTTCAAGCAACTGGACATTGACTGGTATGGAAATTGTGAAGAGTATCTTACCCAACTTTGGACCGTTTAAGCCGCTCGATATCTTAACGATATCACCTCGTCGGCATGCTACCATGGTTCGTTGGAATGTAGCGTCATCGTGGTGGAAGCAGACGTGCGTTTGGTGGAGTCAGAGCAAGTGGGAACTCACACCCCAGACCTTGTCTTCACAGGAGCAATACATCGTTATGTTAAATGCTCCTGTCTGGCTGCAGGTGGATTCTCATCTTTTCTTTGAGCAACGGCAACGTTCTACTAGTGCGGTTGCTCATCGTCGATGTATGGAAAAGGTCCCGGAACATGCGCGTACTTTTAGGATGCAGTTCGCTAAAGCGTTCTGCATCCGTTCTCTACGTGATTTGTTCGGTGGAAGATCAACTTGGCTCAATTCGTCTTCCGAGTTTGTCTTGCGTTTCAGTACGCATGAAGTTGAAAATTCAGCGGAAGTAGCCAAGACAAAGCTTTTACGACGCTTGTACGTGGAAGCTACTCAAATTTTACGTCGAATTCAACCGGAGGGCGTTTTGTTGTGTCCAGAGCGTTCCATTGAAAAGGCGTATCTGGTTCAGTTTGGCATTCAAATTTCGATTACGAAGGTTTTCTTCCGACTATTCCTAGGAATCAACTCTTTCGAGTTGTTGGGAAAGGAGAACCACCGGAT
Source organism: Albugo candida (assembly GCA_905220665.1). NCBI lineage: Eukaryota > Oomycota > Peronosporomycetes > Albuginales > Albuginaceae > Albugo > Albugo candida. The sequence continues at coordinate 12,176 of CAJNAR010000039.1, read as the reverse complement.
AAGCCTCACCCACTGCTGCTGCACATACCAGAGAGAGACCGGCCAAGTGCTTCGACTTCGGTGGAGGATTTCTCAACGGGTTTTAAACGTCTCCGCGGACGTTTATTACCAATATACTCGGACATTCAGCTCCGACTTACATATTCAATTTTACCAGTGCGATCCCGGTTCTGAAGCAAGCTCATCCGGAAATCATCCTGTGCAGACAGGAGCATTGTGGTGAGGTGCAAAGTTATCAGCATCTGTTTTTCGACTGTAGTAGGACTTACCCAATTTGGGAGGAGCTATTTCCTTCTTGGACAGCTTTTTTTCAGCTCGACCTAAGTGGTCGCACATTGCGTGTCTACGACTTCCTCTCCTTCGGGACAGGTGGAGGCCATTCAAAATGGTGTTTGAAGATCTTTGGTTTGCATTGGTTGCCATTTCGATCCATTTCATCTGGACGGATCGGAATCGACGACTTTTCGACCAAGTATCTTCAACACCAACAGGACCAGCTGTTTCGTTAATCTACAGCACTTTCAGCGCCCATATTCGGTTTTATCAACGTCAGTGCTATGATCCCCCACAGCTTGATCAGCTTCAGATGGTTTTACTCCCCCTATTGCAATCAGGTTCAGCATAAAGATATTTCTCCGGGCGATCGGATCTTCTCAAGATACGAAGGCGTGAGCGCTCATAAGTCTGAGTTGAGTGGCTAGTCTACTCAACCGTCATCAACCGCACCTAGTCCACTCTTTGTGACTTTTCAAGCCACATCTGCATGTATTATATGTTATTTATTGTAGTCTAGGCATTTAGAGAAGTCATTTACGTCTAATTCTAGTAATATAGACACCTTCAACTGAGCTATATGAGAGAGACCCCGTCGGGGGGCTTAGCGGATAGTACACATGTGTTCCGACCATGTGTGCCCCAGTTCGAATCCCGGCGGTGGCAAAAAAGGGCTGCGATGGGGCCCCATGGCGGAGGCAAAGATTCCTCCACGTAAATATTAACCTACTCAATGAAGATATGGACGTGTCAAGACCGCTGGCAACTACACCAGAAAATAACTGTACAGGAGTTGGGCCGGGCTCTTCAGAGCGTTACATACTAGTGGTTTGAATAGAGTAGATAACAACCAAACTGTAGTAACAGAACGGTGTCTAAATAAAAGTAGTACGGGCGAACATCCTTAACTGAGCTATAGGAGAGACTCACGTTAGACGCATATTGCATGTGCAATCGTACCAGCACTACGGTCGGATTGGAAAGACTATTTCGACGTTATCTCAGATTTATGGCTTGCATTGCAAGCGGTGACACTGAACTTCGTCTGGACAGATCGGAATCGTCGTTTGTTCGATCAACGATCAGCAACTCCGACAGTTCCAGCACTTTCCGTGATCTACACCACGTTTAGTGCGCACGTTCGGTACTTTCGAAGACAGTGTTACGACCACGAGGAACGCATTCGGCTTGCAAAGGTGCTGGATCAACTCGCAACGCAAGGATCATTTGGTAGATTTTTCAGAAGCCGAAGATCATTACTGCGGGTACGGCACAGACAAGTCAAAATGCAAGTGCAACTCGGATCCTAGTCCTAGTTGGCTGGTTATGCTCACCGTAGTATGGCGCACACCAATTAGCAAACCACGGTACTTTTGGACCATTTTTACAACTTTACAACTTTACAACTTTACAGCATTTACAAGCTGGACACAGTCTCGTATTAAGGGTGCTGAGGCTACTGCGATACTAGATTATCCACGAGAATCATCTCTAACAGGTATTTCACGAAACGGTTTTTATATATATATATATGTTATTTAAGATAGCCTAGGCAACTAGAGAAGTCACTTTGTCTAATTCTAGTAAAAATATAGACACCTTCAACTGAGCTATAGGAGAGACTTCTCAATTTGCCGGCTACTACGTAACCCGCCAATTTAGTACAAAACAACTCGAAAAACTAACTTTTCCAACTCTTTCCTCTCGAAAACAATGGTTCAAGTCGACATATCGACACAACCAAGGGTGCTAGCGTCCACTTGTAGTGACGTGACAACCCTCATGAGTCACCCTGTTTTGGGTGATTGCATGATTGTTGATGAGTCATCACCCCTATGTGATGACGTTGAAAGTACCCCCACCCCCTGTGTGACAATACATGTTAATACCGGTACTGCCGGTGTAGGATGTGGTACCGGTGGTACATGCGGTACTGCGTTGCCTCGTCACAGGGTGACCAACAGGCAACTGCAACTGCAAGTGTGGACGACACCAAAGGTCCCACTTTGGCAGAAATAATCAAGTCGCAGGAGTCCTTGCGTAAGGACCAGGCTAGAGCTCGGGCGAAATTTCGCGTCGAGCTCGCAAAGCCGAAAGCCTCGGATATCGAGGCTATACTGCAGCTATATGCTGATGGGGAGCACCCGGATAGGTCTGTTCTGCCTGCGAAATTGGAAGCAGCAAGACCTTTCCAAATCCGGAAATCAACCTTCCCGATGGTCTTGGAGACGGGCCAGTTCTTGCCCGTACTCCAAATGGGAAAATCCTAACATCCCTGATGCGAAACCACGGTAATCCGGTTTTGAAAGCCTACTGGAGAGCCGGTCAACGCTCAGGTGTCGAAAATGCCTGGGGGCAACACAGGGTGATGGTCACGACGGCGGATGGCTGCCAGCAGTTGGAGTGTCAGCCGGTGACTATCCTTGGGGAAAAGTACTTTTTTCGGGATTTTGATACTCTTGAAACAAAGTACTACCTCGATGTGTTCGGTGTGGGTGTGGAGGAAGGACGGAACAACATTCTCCGCGCTCTTCACAAACTCGGGTGTCAAGTGGTGTATGACACCTTTCGCGAGACGACTCCCACTACGGAAGTGGTGATGTCGACTTGGCGAGTTTACTTTGGTTGTTTGACGTGTCCCCAACAACTGGTTAGAGTTGGTAAAGTGATTGAACAAATTGTTTACGACAAGCAGCTCTATCCAGTACGGGGTAAGAACGCTTCTATTCCAAATGAGCGACCACGTTTTGGCCAACGTGGTCCTTACTGCTTGGATTTGGGTGCTGCATTAGCCTCGGGAACCCGGCAGCAATCAAACGAAAACAAAAAGAACAACAACAAAAAAAAACCAAACACAACTCACACTCAACCTCATAATCAAAAACAAGCAAAACCGCAACAAGAAAAACAAAACCAAACAACCGCGCCAGCAGCAGTCGCGGTGGTCCCAAAAAAGGTGGAGAAGCCAGTGTTCAAATTCAGGAATTGGAGACGAAGCGACCGGAGCGAAAAAATTCCGACCAAATTTCGTTGGAGCTCAACAGTCCTCCCTCAATCTTATCACGAGGGGCACCAGACTTCTCTCAGCCTACTCCCCCAATCCTCCAATTGAAAAGTCGATCATCTTCCCATCCACGAGTGGAGAAGGATGGTGACACATACATGCAGTTGGCATGGACACGAGGAAAGCGTAATCGGACTGAGCCGTTCGACCATATGGTTTCCAATGCACCACCTCGTGCGCTCCCCACGTTGTCGACAAGTAATCATTTTGCTGTGCTCGCAACTATGGAGGTGGAAGTCGAAGAAGTCCAAGCGGTTGCCAATCCGGAGCATGGCAACCGCATTCAAATTATTCCCGTGAAAGCACGGATGCCAAAAGAGATAGCCACTTCGAAAGAGGCGGCACACTTTTATAAGAAGCGTCATACAACGGTGGAAAAAGCAGAGCGACCAACTCGAATTGGTGAAATCGGAGAGCTCATGGAAATGGATTCCAAAAATGCACTCCACCAGCTTCGACCGGACAAGCTGGTTCAAGCCGATGCGTGCATCCCTCATGTGCGTCGGCTGATAAAATTTTGTACCAACCCATACCAAATCATCCGGGCAGCATTAGATCATCCCATCACCATGCATGGGGTGCTTATTTCATGCATGGAGTCGAGTGATCCTGCGTTGGACGAAGTAGCACATCTACTTCTAATCAATCGCGTTTTTGCAGCGCACAATCTCGGCGAAGATGTCACGTTTACGACGCGATGGAATCGCCACGTTGGTGGAAAAGTTCCCTCTAAGAGAGCTGTATTGTTCGAGAAAGTAATGTCGTGGTGGAAGTCAGTGCCGGACACTGTTCACGTTTTGACTCGGGCGACCAAAGCTCTCGCATTATTGGAATTGTTATTTATGTCTACTGTCCCGACATTTTACACAAACGATCACTGGATCCACTATCTCACCGATAGACCAGTGATCTGGATTCCGGGTCACCATTGTCGTTTACTCCCCATCAATGTGCTTATCTTGTTGTTACGCTCCGACGTGGGCATAAAGTGTTGGTCGCAATGGTTTGGTGGTAAATGGCAAGGACTTCTCTGTGGCGATATTGGCGAGCTCTCAGTCAATCTCAGCTTTTTCCCTGAAGAGAAAGCAACACTTCACCTCTCGAAAGAAGATGGTGAAATGAGGTTGATTGCCGGTCCACTTCAGCGTGAATGCTAAGGGCTCCTCGGTTATTTCAACGTGGAACAATATCTCAGCACTCACGGTGAATGTCAAAAGGAATCTATAAAAATGGTCATCTTTAAATAAAAAAAAAAAAAAAAAAAAAAAAAAAAAAAAAAAACAAAAAAAATATCTCTCCCCCTCTTATCCCGCCCCCTCCATCCCGAATGGCGCCATCGCCCCCACGCCTCCCCCTCTCCCCCCCCCGGCGGCCCACCCTGCCCCCCCCCACCCCCTCCCCAAATCGGTCATCTTTTTATATCCCACATCCTTTCACAACACTCCATTTGTTGTGTTCAAGACACAAGCTCTTTTCTCAAGCGATACTGTTGAAAATGGTTCCTCACTATTGTTGTCTAAACGTCATTCTTGTTCTTGTCTAGCCTCATTCTCACGGTTTCTGACGAATAGAAGTGTCTATAAAGGTCACTCTGTTCTTCATTCGTATTGCGAACAGCTTTGAATAAAAGCTCAAAATACAGTGATCATGGCCTATCGGTACGTTTTATTACGTTAGAATGGAGAAATGGGTCGTGTATATAAACAAAGTGCGTCCTTTGGATAGGAGCAGGAATACAATATCCGTCTACATTCAAAAAAACTTGGTAGCTGATGATAAATGATATTTTGATTGAAATTAGATGACAGATAGCTTTATCAGCTGCTTTTTCTCTTGGTATCTGGTTGAGAATATTTTTTTCGACCAGAATTTTTTATCCGATAATCAATGTATCGAAAAGGACATAAACAGATAGATAAACGAGAAGTCAAAATTTTTGGACCTCACGAAAATGTAGGATCGACACCTACTTTCATTTTTCTTGTATGCTACAACATTGAGTAGATTAGTTATATATGAAAATAAGGAGGATTGATGAAACACCTCGATGACGTAATATAGCGCGACAAAATAGACCAGAACAGGCAGAATAATAAAAGCGTGGGTCAAGATCACTAAGGGTAGTTGATAATATTTATTCAAAGTACAATGAGGATATATAACTGCATCTATGTGATGATCTTCTTGTGTCACAATCACGGATTTTAATTCAACATGGATAAGGGTGTGATACTACTGATGGCATGATGCCTCACAATGATGCGCATTCCGTTTAGCTACCGTCGCCTATTCATGAAGTGCATCCATAGATCCCCCTGGCACGTTCCGACACGACCGTCTTTTCTCAAGCGATATTGTTGAAAATGGTTCCTCACTATTGTTGTCTAAACGTCATTCTTGTTCTTGTCTAGCCTCATTCTCACGGTTTCTGACGAATAGAAGTGTCTATAAAGGTCACTCTGTTCTCCATTCGTAATGCGAACAGCTTTGAAAAAAAGCTCAAAATACAGTGATCATGGCCTATCGGTACGTTCTATTACGTTAGAATGTAGAAATGGGTCGTGTATATAAACATAGTGCGTCCTTTGGATAGGAGCAGGAATACAATATCCGTCTACATTCAAAAAAACTTGGTAGCTGATGACAAATGATATTTTGATTGAAATTAGATGACAGATAGCTTTATCAGCTGCTTTTTCTCTTGGTATCTGGTTGAGAATATTTTTTTCGACCAGAATTTTTTATCCGATAATCAATGTATCGAAAAGGTCATAAACAGATAGATAAACGAGAAGTCAAAATTTTTGGACCTCACGAAAATGTAGGATCGACACCCACTTTCATTTTTCTTGTATGCTAGCTACAACATTGAGTAGATTAGCTATATATGAAAATAAGGAGGATTGATGAAACACTTCGATGACGTAATATTGCGCGACAAAATAGACCAGAACAGGCAGAATAATAAAAGCGTGGGTCAAGATCACTAAGGGTAGTTGATAATATTTATTCAAAGTACAATGAGGATATATAACTGCATCTATGTGATGATCTTCTTGTGACACAATCACGGATTTTAATTCAACATGGATAAGGGTGTGATACTACTGATGGCATGACGCCTCACAATGATGCGCATTCCGTTTAGCTACCATGTCGCCTATTCATGAAGTGCATCCATAGATCACCCTGGCACGTTCCGACACGACCGTCTTTTCTCAAGCGATATTGTTGAAAATGGTTCCTCACTATTGTTGTCTAAACGTCATTCTTGTTCTTGTCTAGCCTCATTCTCACGGTTTCTGACGAATAGAAGTGTCTATAAAGGTCACTCTGTTCTCCATTCGTATTGGGAACAGCTTTGAATAAAAGCTCAAAATACAGTGATCATGGCCTATCGGTACGTTCTATTACGTTAGAATGTAGAAATGGGTCGTGTATATAAACATAGTGCGTCCTTTGGATAGGAGCAGGAATACAATATCCGTCTACATTCAAAAAAACTTGGTAGCTGATGATAAATGATATTTTGATTGAAATTAGATGACAGATAGCTTTATCAGCTGCTTTTTCTCTTGGTATCTGGTTGAGAATATTTTTTTCGACCAGAATTTTTTATCCGATAATCAATGTATCGAAAAGGTCATAAACAGATAGATGAACGAGAAGTCAAAATTTTTGGACCTCACGAAAATGTAGGATCGACACCTACTTTCATTTTTCTTGTATGCTACAACATTGAGTAGATTAGTTATATATGAAAATAAGGAGGATTGATGAAACACCTCGATGACGTAATATAGCGCGACAAAATAGACCAGAACAGGCAGAATAATAAAAGCGTGGGTCAAGATCACTAAGGGTAGTTGATAATATTTATTCAAAGTACAATGAGGATATATAACTGCATCTATGTGATGATCTTCTTGTGACACAATCACGGATTTTGATTCAACATGGATAAGGGTGTGATACTACTGATGGCATGACGCCTCACAATGATGCGCATTCCGTTTAGCTACCACGTCGCCTATTCATGAAGTGCATCCATAGATCACCCTGGCACGTTCCGACACGACCGTCTTTTCTCAAGCGATATTGTTGAAAATGGTTCCTCACTATTGTTGTCTAAACGTCATTCTTGTTCTTGTCTAGCCTCATTCTCACGGTTTCTGACGAATAGAAGTGTCTATAAAAGTCACTCTGTTCTCCATTCGTATTGCGAACAGCTTTAAGCTCAAAATACAGTGATCATGGCCTATCGGTACGTTCTATTACGTTAGAATGTAGAAATGGGTCGTGTATATAAACATAGTGCGTCCTTTGGATAGGAGCAGGAATACAATATCCGTCTACATTCAAAAAAACTTGGTAGCTGATGACAAATGATATTTTGATTGAAATTAGATGACAGATAGCTTTATCAGCTGCTTTTTCTCTTGGTATCTGGTTGAGAATATTTTTTTCGACCAGAATTTTTTATCCGATAATCAATGTATCGAAAAGGTCATAAACAGATAGATAAACGAGAAGTCCATATTTTTGGACCTCACGAAAATGTAGGATCGACACCTACTTTCATTTTTCTTGTATGCTACAACATTGAGTAGATTAGCTATATATGAAAATAAGGAGGATTGATGAAACACTTCGATGACGTAATATTGCGCGACAAAATAGACCAGAACAGGCAGAATAATAAAAGCGTGGGTCAAGATCACTAAGGGTAGTTGATAATATTTATTCAAAGTACAATGAGGATATATAACTGCATCTATGTGATGATCTTCTTGTGACACAATCACGGATTTTAATTCAACATGGTTAAGGGTGTGATACTACTGATGGCATGACGCCTCACAATGATGCGCATTCCGTTTAGCTACCATGTCGCCTATTCATGAAGTGCATCCATAGATCCCCCTGGCACGTTCCGACACGACCGTCTTTTCTCAAGCGATATTGTTGAAAATGGTTCCTCACTATTGTTGTCTAAACGTCATTCTTGTTCTTGTCTAGCCTCATTCTCACGGTTTCTGACGAATAGAAGTGTCTATAAAGGTCACTCTGTTCTCCATTCGTAATGCGAACAGCTTTGAAAAAAAGCTCAAAATACAGTGATCATGGCCTATCGGTACGTTCTATTACGTTAGAATGTAGAAATGGGTCGTGTATATAAACATAGTGCGTCCTTTGGATAGGAGCAGGAATACAATATCCGTCTACATTCAAAAAAACTTGGTAGCTGATGATAAATGATATTTTGATTGAAATTAGATGACAGATAGCTTTATCAGCTGCTTTTTCTCTTGGTATCTGGTTGAGAATATTTTTTTCGACCAGAATTTTTTATCCGATAATCAATGTATCGAAAAGGTCATAAACAGATAGATGAACGAGAAGTCAAAATTTTTGGACCTCACGAAAATGTAGGATCGACACCTACTTTCATTTTTCTTGTATGCTACAACATTGAGTAGATTAGTTATATATGAAAATAAGGAGGATTGATGAAACACCTCGATGACGTAATATAGCGCGACAAAATAGACCAGAACAGGCAGAATAATAAAAGCGTGGGTCAAGATCACTAAGGGTAGTTGATAATATTTATTCAAAGTACAATGAGGATATATAACTGCATCTATGTGATGATCTTCTTGTGACACAATCACGGATTTTAATTCAACATGGATAAGGGTGTGATACTACTGATGGCATGATGCCTCACAATGATGCGCATTCCGTTTAGCTACCATGTCGCCTATTCATGAAGTGCATCCATAGATCACCCTGGCACGTTCCGACACGACCGTCTTTTCTCAAGCGATATTGTTGAAAATGGTTCCTCACTATTGTTGTCTAAACGTCATTCTTGTTCTTGTCTAGCCTCATTCTCACGGTTTCTGACGAATAGAAGTGTCTATAAAAGTCACTCTGTTCTCCATTCGTATTGCGAACAGCTTTGAATAAAAGCTCAAAATACAGTGATCATGGCCTATCGGTACGTTCTATTACGTTAGAATGGAGAAATGGGTCGTGTATATAAACATAGTGCGTCCTTTGGATAGGAGCAGGAATACAATATCCGTCTACATTCAAAAAAACTTGGTAGCTGATGACAAATGATATTTTGATTGAAATTAGATGACAGATAGCTTTATCAGCTGCTTTTTCTCTTGGTATCTGGTTGAGAATATTTTTTTCGACCAGAATTTTTTATCCGATAATCAATGTATCGAAAAGGTCATAAACAGATAGATAAACGAGAAGTCAAAATTTTTGGACCTCACGAAAATGTAGGATCGACACCTATTTTCTTGTATGCTACAACATTGAGTAGATTAGCTATATATGAAAATAAGGAGGATTGATGAAACACCTCGATGACGTAATATAGCGCGACAAAATAGACCAGAACAGGCAGAATAATAAAAGCGTGGGTCAAGATCACTAAGGGTAGTTGATAATATTTATTCAAAGTACAATGAGGATATATAACTGCATCTATGTGATGATCTTCTTGTGACACAATCACGGATTTTAATTCAACATGGATAAGGGTGTGATACTACTGATGGCATGACGCCTCACAATGATGCGCATTCCGTTTAGCTACCACGTCGCCTATTCATGAAGTGCATCCATAGATCACCCTGGCACGTTCCGACACGACTGTCTTTTCTCAAGCGATATTGTTGAAAATGGTTCCTCACTATTGTTGTCTAAACGTCATTCTTGTTCTTGTCTAGCCTCATTCTCACGGTTTCTGACGAATAGAAGTGTCTATAAAAGTCACTCTGTTCTCCATTCGTATTGCGAACAGCTTTGAATAAAAGCTCAAAATACAGTGATCATGGCCTATCGGTACGTTCTATTACGTTAGAATGTAGAAATGGGTCGTGTATATAAACATAGTGCGTCCTTTGGATAGGAGCAGGAATACAATATCCGTCTACATTCAAAAAAACTTGGTAGCTGATGATAAATGATATTTTGATTGAAATTAGATGACAGATAGCTTTATCAGCTGCTTTTTCTCTTGGTATCTGGTTGAGAATATTTTTTTCGACCAGAATTTTTTATCCGATAATCAATGTATCGAAAAGGTCATAAACAGATAGATAAACGAGAAGTCAAAATTTTTGGACCTCACGAAAATGTAGGATCGACACCTACTTTCATTTTTCTTGTATGCTACAACATTGAGTAGATTAGTTATATATGAAAATAAGGAGGATTGATGAAACACCTCGATGACGTAATATAGCGCGACAAAATAGACCAGAACAGGCAGAATAATAAAAGCGTGGGTCAAGATCACTAAGGGTAGTTGATAATATTTATTCAAAGTACAATGATGATATATAACTGCATCTATGTGATGATCTTCTTGTGACACAATCACGGATTTTAATTCAACATGGATAAGGGTGTGATACTACTGATGGCATGACGCCTCACAATGATGCGCATTCCGTTTAGCTACCATGTCGCCTATTCATGAAGTGCATCCATAGATCACCCTGGCACGTTCCGACACGACCGTCTTTTCTCAAGCGATATTGTTGAAAATGGTTCCTCACTATTGTTGTCTAAACGTCATTCTTGTTCCTGTCTAGCCTCATTCTCACGGTTTCTGACGAATAGAAGTGTCTATAAAGGTCACTCTGTTCTTCATTCGTATTGCGAACAGCTTTGAATAAAAGCTCAAAATACAGTGATCATGGCCTATCGGTACGTTCTATTACGTTAGAATGTAGAAATGGGTCGTGTATATAAACATAGTGCGTCCTTTGGATAGGAGCAGGAATACAATATCCGTCTACATTCAAAAAAACTTGGTAGCTGATGATAAATGATATTTTGATTGAAATTAGATGACAGATAGCTTTATCAGCTGCTTTTTCTCTTGGTATCTGGTTGAGAATATTTTTTTCGACCAGAATTTTTTATCCGATAATCAATGTATCGAAAAGGTCATAAACAGATAGATGAACGAGAAGTCAAAATTTTTGGACCTCACGAAAATGTAGGATCGACACCTACTTTCATTTTTCTTGTATGCTACAACATTGAGTAGATTAGCTATATATGAAAATAAGGAGGATTGATGAAACACCTCGATGACGTAATATAGCGCGACAAAATAGACCAGAACAGGCAGAATAATAAAAGCGTGGGTCAAGATCACTAAGGGTAGTTGATAATATTTATTCAAAGTACAATGAGGATATATAACTGCATCTATGTGATGATCTTCTTGTGACACAATCACGGATTTTAATTCAACGTGGATAAGGGTGTGATACTACTGATGGCATGACGCCTCACAATGATGCGCATTCCGTTTAGCTACCATGTCGCCTATTCATGAAGTGCATCCATAGATCACCCTGGCACGTTCCGACACGACCGTCTTTTCTCAAGCGATATTGTTGAAAATGGTTCCTCACTATTGTTGTCTAAACGTCATTCTTGTTCTTGTCTAGCCTCATTCTCACGGTTTCTGACGAATAGAAGTGTCTATAAAGGTCACTCTGTTCTCCATTCGTATTGCGAACAGCTTTAAGCTCAAAATACAGTGATCATGGCCTATCGGTACGTTCTATTACGTTAGAATGGAGAAATGGGTCGTGTATATAAACATAGTGCGTCCTTTGGATAGGAGCAGGAATACAATATCCGTCTACATTCAAAAAAACTTGGTAGCTGATGATAAATGATATTTTGATTGAAATTAGATGACAGATAGCTTTATCAGCTGCTTTTTCTCTTGGTATCTGGTTGAGAATATTTTTTTCGACCAGAATTTTTTATCCGATAATCAAAGTATCGA